>BMAU01005559.1:0-174235 GCA_019973935.1 Trichonephila clavipes
TTACGATTGCTTCCGACTACGCCCGGAACCATGATTATGCAAAAGCGCAAATGATAATCACCATGATATTTAGTGTCACTCAGATTAGAATACATGCATAAAATTTGTTTTAAGGACATTTGACAAAAATTTTATTTAAATATAGCAGATCTGCGTGGCTTAACTTAGAAATAATTTTTTTTTTTCACAGATGTTCTTCCTTTTGTGAAAAATTCTTCGGTTGTAATAATATTTTTCCTGTATATAGTTTAGACTTTCTCTACAGAGGCTCAACTAGAATTTTTGAAAAATTCACATTATTTTCAGAGTTACTCACGAATTGAAATAATTATTCGCGTTTTTTTTTTTTCTTAAAAATTGCTCCCCTCTGTTGTCGCAAAATATGAATAAAAACCCAATTTCTAAGTTGTATATTTCAAAATTCTAGTTGAGCCCTCTGTAGAGAGGTCTGAGCGATATACACATTGAAATATTATTATAATAGAAGCATTTTTCACAAAGGAGAACATTGGAAAAAGATTATTCAAGTTAATATTTTGCCAAAATATTGTATTTAAATATAAATGTTTTTGTTAAAATGTCCTTAAAACAATTTTATGCATATATTCTAATCTAATTGACACTAAATATCATGAAAATTATCCATTTATGTGCTTTTGAATATCACGGTTCCGAATGTAGTCGGATACCTTAAATATTTTTTTCTTGTAATCGTATTCTAAAAACAATTTTACATATATATTCTTATTCAAGTGACATTAAATATCAAAGAGATATTCATTCATATGTTTTTCAAAATCATGGTTCTGAAAGTAGTCAGTCACCTTAAGAACTCCTTATAAGGAATATTCATTATGATAAAATTAGAAATATATCATGTGTATTTCTGTTAAATATTGATACACAAGTAATAGTAGCCATAATAAACGTTTTCTATGCATCAAAACTTTATTTTTTCTAGTATGTTCTAGTTCTATGTTTTGAAAATAAAATATAGAGAGAGAGAGTATCAGATATTTTGAAAATTAACTTTATTAACGTAAAATGAGTTAAAAATAATTCGTACTGGAGCTTAAGTTTATCCACAACAAAAGAGAGAGAATACGTACTCAAAATACCATGAAACACTTGACACTTTTGTTGGAAGAAAAGTAAATGTGGCATCTTGAGAAATTCAATGTTTCCCCACAATGATTGTAACTATTATTCATGTTACCATACAAGGTAAACAAAAAATATATTTTTAATCTTGACAAATTATTTTATTACTTATCAAAAAATGGCTTCGATCAGCAAAAATTTACAAGTCACCGAACTTAATTTTTGTGTAAATTACGAAACTTTATTTACAAATAATTAATAAGTAGTAAAACTTTTTAAATAAATTTTGTGAAAATGGTTAGAATCACGTATAAATTTGGCATTTTGGAATTTTTAATTTTATTTTTGTGAACGTAATTGAAACGAAATAACAAATAGTTTTTATAATCAATAATATCGTGCGTATAATTTCATTTTATAATTTTATTCCTCCCCCCCTTTATTTAAGTATTCTTTCTCTTACGACATTTAAGGTATCCGACTACTTTCGAACAACTTTTTTTAAAAAAATGAAGATATGAAGAGTTTTTTTGTGGTTTTTAGATTTGTTTAGTACATTTGAAGAAAAAAAGGCTAAAATCAAAAAGAGAAAAAAAATCATTACTACTAAATGGGGTAAGAACTGACAAAAAATTACAAAAACGGGGCGCACTCTGTACAAATAGTAAATGAACAAATTCTCAATTCTTCAATTTTGATGAAACTTTGCTATTCCTTTTTGAAATGACCTTCTGGATAAGAGATATGTTAATTTTCACAAAAACTAGAGCACTTTATCTTAGTTATTATACCAAATTGCTTAAAAAAACAGTGATTATATTCACATAAAGAACAATAAATTGTGTAATAAAACAGTGATTTATAAATATGAAGATTAAAACACTTCTACTGTTATACAGAACATACATAAAAAATCTCAGCAAATTATTTTCAACACTTTTTGAGCAATTGTTGTCCCTGCTTTGAGTTTTCTCGAACTCTATTTCGAGTAAAATGGCAGTTTTCGAGTTTGACATCTTAAGTAAAGTTTTCACATCTGCTTTTACTAAAACACTTATGGTGTTTGTTCTAGTGAATGGAAAATAAAAAACTTTGTATTTTTATAAAGCTAATAAGATGGCCTATAAAATAAAATGATAAAAAAAATTGCCAATTTTTTTAAAAAAAACCCCATGATTTTAGGGTAGTCGGATACCTTAAAGAAATGTTGATAATATGAAATAATCTTCATATTAAGAAATAATTTTTTCTTTCGAAGTTTTATAACTGGTGATGAAAGGTTGAAACAGAATGTGCAGCATATTTTAGTGTTTTGTTAGTATTTGTGTGTTGCAATTTTGAAGCTCGTATGTGGAAAATGTCGGAATTATGTATAAATACTTATTTCTGACTGACAAATAAAAGGTACAAAATAATAATTTTGAAAGAAGAAAGTCATTCTATGCGCCAAATTGGTGTTAAAGTGCCCTGTGGTCTTTTTACTGTCGTGAGATCGTTGAAAAGATATTTTGAAATAAATTCCATTATAGGCAGGAAGCAATCTGAGCAATTGAGAAAAACAGTTCTACATAAAGACAAGGTATTGCACAATATTTCACTTTCTAAAAGAAAGTTTAATTCACCGCAAATTTTGAACCAATGAACTTTGACGTCGAATACGCATGTGTGTTCTAGAGCTGTGAACGGAAGACTGCTGGAAATTGAATTACGAGGCTTCAAAGCTCGCTCAAAACCATCACATACCGATTTTCAACGCGATAGGCGATTGGCATGTGTAAGAGATTATTAAAGACTGAGAAAAGGTAATATTTCGTTACGAAAGTCTGATTTATATTCTTCATAACCAAAGTAGTGCAGGTCACGTTGTCAGAATGGACGAAGACCGCACCACTAAAAAGATCTACAATGCCCAACCAATTGGCACACGAAGAAACGGCAGGCCAAATGGATTTATGGAATAGAAAAAGATCTCCTAGTTTTGAGAACAAAGAATTGGATGAAATGGCACTATGTCTTCGTATTGTTCGAAGACTTCATATCGTGGAATAGTAAAAGCCAGGGATTACATTAAATAACACAAAATCAAATGCTATCCACAGCAGAATATCCTTTTGGGGATCAATCGTGGATTTATCAGGACGGCATTTCATCGAATCCCTAAGGATCCATTCACGCAAGATGTTAAAATAACGTCTCTTTGAGGTCATTTCCCTGATGTAAGTAAGTGATTTGATCAAATCCCCGTTTTAGTGAAATGATGAAATTAACAAGTTAGCCATTTTTTTTAAAGATATGGAGTTGATATTTAGGGGATCGATAGTACTACCTCTATGGTGAGGAAGTACAAGGACTCGACCCCCCAGGTGTCTCCCCCTATCCCTTAGCGATTTCACATCATCCGTAAGGGATAGGATCAATTGACGAGAGAGATGTTAAAATAACGTCTCTCTCTGTCTCTTCAAGGTCATTTCCATGGTGAAAGTAAGTGATTTTATCAAACCCTGAACTGTTTCAGTGAAATGATGAAATGAACTAGTCAGGATTTGTATTGGCAAAATGCTGTCCAGGGAGAGACACCTGGGGGTCGAGTCCTTGTACTTCCTAACCATACAGGTAGTACTATCGATCCCCTAAATATCAACCCCATATCTTTAAGAAAATTGCTGACTTGCTTTCATCATTTCACTAAAACAGTTCGGGGATTTGATCAAATCACTTACTTACAAAAAGGAAATGACCTCAAAGAGACGTTGTTTTAACATCTTGAGTGAATTGATCATCTCCCTTAAGGATTCGATGAAAGTCCTAATTTCATCATTTTCCTGCGACATCGTCATGAAGGAGCTTCTTGCGAGATTTGTGCGTACTACGCCAAAAAGATGAGAGCTGTAATTAAAGCAAATGACTAGCTTACAGAATATTGATGTTCAATCATGTAACAACCATGTAATTTTCAAAGCCATTTTAACTGGCCCGTACTTGTAAATTTCTATGTTATTCCACTAAATATATCATGTAATTCTATTTTATGTTGTTCTGTACATGCGTAGTATTCAAAAGTTCCTGGACTGAGTCTATTACTTAAAACGCATTACCGGTAAGTCGCTGAAACACATCCTCCTTCGAAATAAGACCCTTGGGCAACAGCACAATTTTGCCATATCTTGTAAACCACCCACCGACCACGTGATTTGGGAGAAACTTTTTTTAGAAAAGGGTAACGATACAGCGACACAGAAATGTTATCGTAGTTGCTCTACTGCAAAACTTTTTCGCGTTAGGAGCTAAGCCTGGGAACTTATGAATCTTACCTCGTTTTACATATTCGTGTGTGCAGGCAAGTATACTATAAAAATTACTTGTGGTACTAAAAAAATTAGTCAAAATTAAAAAATTAAGTCAAACACAAAAATTAGGCAAGGAGAGGAAAATGAGTGGTCAGCTTTTTTTTCAAATTTTTGTCAGCTTTGTATATTAATATTTTATAAATGTAAAAAAACTAAGTTACATATATAATTATATAAAAACTTATAAAACTATTGTGATATTTATATTTAGTTTTATATGTACAAATAAATTTTCTAAAAAAATTAACTAAAATTTCCAGTAAGACATGTGAGGATGTTGCGGCTCAATTCGATTAACCGGGCTATAGTTCCTATTATTTCTAATAATAGTCCTCATTGAAATCAGGACACGAATTTCCTATTCACTGATTGCAAATCTTACAATCTTAACTAATTTTCAATAAACAGAGTAGTGAAATAATACTTTACTAAAATTTAAGAAGTATCAAAGATCTTTATATTTATATACATACATACATTCGTCCGTACCTAAATTATTCCTTTCTTCTTTCTGAAGGAAGAAAAAATGTTAATGTTCATGAGCGCTCATATTATGAAACAATTCATCATCGAATTACTACGGATTTTCTGCCTTCACTTTTGAAATATTGATTTTATATTGATTTTCTTCTTTCATTCCTACGGAGTTCCAATTACCAACTGATATTGAAAACTTTTTGCTTAAAATAACCCAGTTAATTGTTAACTTTTTTAAAAAATAATCTCTTGTCAACCTCTCTTTTTATCGTTAAGCCTCAAATGTCTACAGAAATTAAAAACTAAAAATATTAAAAAAAAACCCTGAGAAAATGAACCAAATACTATTGTAATTTTTTTCTCTGTTAGTAATAGAATAAGGGATGTCTACTAAAAGATCATAAGTTAAGTTTTTTTTTAAAGTAAAAAAATATAGTTTTTCTAATAATAATATTTTGTTCTAATTTAAGGTAAAACTTGGTAACAAGAACCAATATAGAACAAAAAAAAAAGAATAAAGGGACAGAATCCTCTTTCTCTCGCAACCATGAAACACGTGGAAAGTTTTCAGCGAGCCATGTTTGACAAGAAACTCGCCAAAATAATTTGACGATGTCTTCAAAAGTTCATTCGCAAGCCAACAGAGGAAGAAAGGTAAGTTTGTATAGAATTTTTTTCCCCATCAATCAATTTTTACGTTCTTTTTTATTTTATAAAATTTATTTCTCTCATTTTTATATGATAATAATAACGAAGAGCAGGAACAAAATCTGGATTGCTTGTATAGTATTATAACATCGCGTATTTTTTATTGTTTTTGTTGAATTTTATTTTGTGTATGTAAGTGAGTGAAATTTAATTTTTACGTCTGTAATATCGCATCGTTCCTTTCTATAAAAATGGTTATATGGTCTTAAAAATTTTATTAAAGGAAATTTTTTTGGTGAAAATGCAATTTGTGTGGCAGCAACAATTGAAATTTTTAATATTATGGTTGAATATTTTGAAATTTTATTACATTTTAGTTGATCATGGAAAATGAAATTTGAAGTAAATCAACCTTATTTGTGCCTGGCTTATTAATTATTTAGAAAGATACTGTTAGCAAAGAGAGAGAGATTGTTTTTTTAATCTTGAGACATAATTTTTTTCACACAATAAATTAAAACAAATTTCCCAATGTGATATTTCCAACGTAATTTGACGATCAAATGCAGAGATTGAAAATATTAGGGGTAATATATCACTGAAATGGGGTGGTTGCCAGGACGTCTTAAGACATGGGCCAACTGGACCAGGGACCAGGGTTCCTGCTACAATGAGGGCCTCGTCTCACTCTCAACTCAGCCTTAATAAGATCATGATTTGAATAATTTCAAAGGTCAAATGTTATTTCCGATTGAATTCTCCAAAAAATTGGGACGATACGTCAACTGGCTACATGTGATGACCTAGGCCTACCACCAAACATCATCATTACTCATTCAGTCATAAGGCGGCAATCAGTCGAGTCGGTTTGTACGATTCTAAGTCATGCACATTTACATATTTGTTTCGGGTTATTGTTTGTACTACTATTTGACAACGTATGCTATGTAATGTCTACTTTTATGGGTCATAGATGGAGCCTACATTTGTGTAGGAGCCTAGGGTCTATTTTTGCGTAGGGGCTCAGGACTTACATTTGTGTAGGAGCCCAGGGCCTCACAAAGTCTTAAGATGTCCTTAGTGGCTGTGGTAGTCTGGTGGTTATGGTCACAAGCTCGTGGGTGGTGTGTCATGAGTTCGAAGCCTAGTTCCACTGAGTTCCACATCGTGTAGAAAGGTACGTTAAATCTGTCGAGGCTCATTGTCCTCCTATTGACCTGGTGGGGTAATTTGGAGAGAGGAAATCAGCTCTCTCCCTCACACAAGTCGTCCCTTGGGCCCGGTTCAAAGTTACGAGATCCTTCGTTAATAGCCCTCATAGTGCTTTGTAGTGGGACGTTAATAAAACCGAAATTATCGGTATATATTATGTTAAAATGCCAAATTTCCATATGAAATTAGTATATATTATATTGTTATATTTATCGAAAGATTAACATAACGTTCGTAAAGAAATGCTACAGAGGATCAGTGAAAGACATTTTAAACAATGAAAACTGTTTTATTAATTTATATAACAAGTGAATGTACTGTTTTTAAAAAATAAAAATCTTGTTATTGTTATGAAGAATTTTAATACTCTTAATTGACCGCGATTTGTCTAATCCATAGATTGATCTAAGCAGATGCTTAACAAGTTCAATGCCTCCGTACGTAGTATGATCCAAAATTTCGGGGACAAGATGTAGAAAACCTTACCCTGAATAGTTCACAGCACCGAAGCACATACATCTTCTAAGTAGTCCCCTTGGGCGACGATACGCTTCGATAAGCGTTCGTATAATTTCTGGAAACATAGCTGGAAGCCATTTTTTGCAACTTCCTGTAAGACCTCCTGCGACACTCCTTTCACCTCATCTGATGACCCAAAACGACGTCCTTGGAAAATTTTTTTCATTGCTGGGAACAGGTGAAAGTCATACGGAGTTAAGTCTGGTGAATAGGGGGATATGGAAGACCGAATTTTGGCGAGGAACTCTTTTATCAAGTGGGATCGATGTGCTGGTGCGTTGTAATGAAGAAGATACCATTCGTCAATCTGCCAGAACTGAGGCTATTTACGACGAATGGATTTCCTCAAACGACGTCTTTGAGAAGTTTGCATCTTCTGCGATTTGTGCAAGTGTTTGATGAACACATTCAAACATCAACGCAACATTTTCCGAGTATCGTGGTCGTCCAATGTATTCATCGTCTTCGATGAATTATCGGTCCGCTTTAAAACGCCGATGCCATTCGTAAACCTTGGATCTCGCTAACTCCTTATGAAACATTTCCAAAGTTTGCATTGGTGTTTTACCTAAGCGTTGGCGGAATTTAATGTTCAACGCTGTTCAAGAAAAGCCATCTTTCTTACATCACAGAATAAAACTAACTAGCTTCGGAAGATAACAGCTGCGCGTGCTGTTCGGTCACATGGCATGAACTAAATTAATCTGGTCAGGTAGGCGAGGATTGGGAGAATCCATTTCAAGTCGTTTAAATTTAGGTACTTACTTTCGTCGTCAGCAACGGCCGCAGTCCCCGAATTTTTAGATCACACTACGGTGGAGGTTAAATGATCACCGGGGGGAGGCAAATTTCAAAAGACTAGTTTAATCGTCTGTAGATGTTTTGTTGATTATAAAATAATTAATTACAATATTTGTATATTATACATGTTATACATTCGGAAAAAGTTCATAAAAATATAGTGAGACAACCAGTGGCGTAACGGAGAATATTAAGGTCTCCCTGCTAAGTCAGGTTTGGGGCCCCAAACCAGATCTTTCAAAGCAATTTCAAAACAATAACATCAGGCTTTGGGCCCCTAGAATTCTGCCTCCCCCCCCGATGCGGGGATTGGGGTGGTGTACGTTACGGTACTGGAGACAATTGGTGAAGCTCATGGTTCTGTATCAATGCGTTATAAGCCCTATGCCATTATCCTCCCCGATAACTTTGACAAAAATATGTTATAGGAGGTTTTAATTCTCAAAAAGACAGAAGCTTTACCGAACAGAAGATTTATTAAGTTTTTTTACAAGAAATGTCAAATAATAATAATCAGATCCTCCAGAATGCTGAAATAAGTCCAAATTAAGATGACCAGATTTTATCTTTGGTAAAGCGGACTATATCGGACTATTGACCGATGTGTTTGTGGTGAAGAGGCATATTGTATTTCTTTTTTTAATTTAGTATTTAGTAGGATATCTTTTAGCGTCTTCAACAACTTTTAAACGTCTTGGTATAGATTTCATCAGTTTTTGTAATTTCTGCGTCAATATTCCTCCTTTCTTCTGTGATCATTGTTTTTACTTCACATTTTATTTTTATATGTCATGATTTTTTTTTTAAAAATCAAATTCTCTCCATTTATGTTATAATAGGCTTAAATCAGGTGATTTAGGAGGTGTTTTCAGAAGCTGAGGACACAATTATAGAGACACCAGTAGTATGCATTGAGAGGAGTGCGCTTGGTGTCATTATCTTGTTAAAAAATGAAGCCGTCTCCAATATCCAAATTTTGGGTGATAATTTAAAATTGTTCTTTAAAATGTTTAAATAGAGCTCATGATTCACAATATCATCTAAAAATACCAAATTACCTAATCCTGAAGCTGATTTACACACACCCCTACGCAAGAACAACTCCACCTCTACGGTTCTCCGTTCCTACTAGATTCTTGAGATTAAGTTTCAGAAAATTCAGACAGAATGACAGAGAATTGAACAATTTTGGTTTCGAAAGGCATATAATAATTTGGAAAGGAAAAAAGGAAGAACTTAATCCCAAGAATTTACGAGGAACAAAAACACTTCCACTTTCATACTCCATGCTCAATTCTGAAAACACCTTCTAAATCACCTGATTTAAGCTTAGTATATTTGGTGAGAATTTGATTTAAAAAAAAAGAAAACATGACACATAAAAACAAAATGTGAAGTAAAAGCAATGATCACAGAAGAATGGAAGAATATCGATGCAGAAATTACAAAAACTGATGATATCTATACCAAGACGTTTAAAAGTTGTTGTGGACGCTAAAAGATTGCCTACTAAGTACTAAATTGAAAAAAGAAATTCAAGATGTACAGGAGTTGAAGTTTTTTTTAAGTGTACGAAGACTTTTGTGCCGTAGATTTGTTAGAAGTTTTTTTATTTTTAATTTCTCAAAATAATTGTTATACTATGTTTCAAAAACGTATTATGTTATTCCATTAGGAACAAGTTGCAGAAAAAGTTGCAATTCCAAAATATTAATTTTTATTAGTTGAAAACATTAAATTGCGTAGGATATTGCACGAATACTTTTATGTTATGTTCCTCTGCATGTATCAGAAATCAATCGTATAACAAATAGTACATAAAGTTGCAATATGTTATTCTTTACATGTAATACTCGTATTTCAAATTTTTTAAAGTATATACGTGATAAAGATATTGTTTATAAACAGACGATAGTTTCTTTACACTACTGTCTTAATAAGGTATTGTTATCTGAAAGAGAGAGAGCAGATGTTCGCTAAGAAAGGCAATAAAATATTTTCATTATTTATTTTTTAAGTTCTTTTAATATGTGCAGTTTTAATCGTTCGGTACTAACTTAATCATTTTGTTTCATAAAAAAAAAATTGAAACTTGTTCTTCAATTTTTGATGAAAATCTGCTCAATGAATTCAGAACAATTTTTTAAAGCCTCAGTAAACTAAACCATACCATTCTTTGGATTCTTTTTAAAAAATTATCTTATAAACCTCTTTTCCTGTACTCAAAAATACACATAGATTTCACAACTTGATCTTACTTCTTTATCATCAGAATCTTTTTCAATAATTTATATTGTTAATTTCCTGATAATAGTTTTGTTTTTATTCTTAAAAGCAAAACAGCGCGTGCATGGAATTTTTATTATTCATTGCTAAAAGCATGACTGAATAAGTCCGTAGAACAAATAAGTAAATAAATCACTGTAAAAAGCTAATTATTCTTTGTCTAAAAATAAGTTTCACTGCTGAACACACAGAACGGCTACAAAAAAATGCATTGATTTTCTTTTAGTTTTATATAGGCCAACAGAATAAAGAAAACATAAAGAGATAGAAGGAGAGAGAATAACTATTAAAAAGGGAAATTTTGTTCCCCTTTTTTCTATACAATTGAACCATTTTAAAAAACTTCCTTCATAGAAGAACAAAACTTATTAGTAAATGGGCTTTGAAAATAGCACAGAGAAAATAGAGTTCTGCACGCATTAAGAAAAATAAGCATATGCTGTTAACTACGCTGGAAAGATCGTAAAAAATTTTAGAATGGCATTTAACTTTTTTTTGTAGAGTGATGAAAAAGCCATAAAATGGATTTCTATTGACTTTCTGAATATTGGTGCTCATATTATTTAAGTAATAATCAAACCCTTTTTCATTTAGAGTGTGCAAAAAGGACTATTTTCAGTTTTACCGTCAATATTAAAACTCAAGCTCTTTTTGCTGAGCGCATTGGTGGATAAGATTGGATAATTCACGTATCAAATAAATATGTAAATGTGCCCAAATTGCTTTAAACTGTCAATTTGCCCAATTAGTTAGTTAAATGACCAAAATTTATTAAAATGAATTTCTAATAAAAGTTTTTTTTCTTTAAAATCCTCTACCTATTCTATTCCTTTCTACCTAAAATAAATAAAAATAACTTAACAAAGAGCTTAAATGATACATTACAGGAATCATAAAGATCTCTTATTTTTCAGTTTTAGCAATTATTTAAAAATTATGCAATTATTTTTAAATCTGATTACATTATATTATAATTTTTTTAATGTTGGTCGTAAAAATAATTAAATTATAATCAATTATAGAAAAAAATATATATACATATATATAAGCATATTACAAGAGTATATAATATAAATAAAGTTTCTAACATGCATATAAATTCAAATTTTTATAAAAACTTTGTTTCACAGGTTTAATCTATAATGAAAAAATAGGGTTTTTACCTGTTAAAAAGTGAATATGATTTAAATAAAAAAGGATCTTCAGTGATTTTAAAATAATTTCAGCATATATATACATAATTCCTTTCATCATATTAAGTACTAATCACAATGATTTTGCACGTTAGATATGTATTTAACTATCGAAAATCGCAGAGATGAAAAGATTAATACGAGAAAAACTATAATTTATGTTGCAAGATATAAAAAAAAGAAAGATGCAAGGCATTTTTATGTTCTAAAATAGTGTCAAAATGGGCTAAATTGTGACGGTCACATGCTGAATGCAGTCACTTGTTCTCTAATGAATTTATAACTGAATTAGTCTTGTACTTTTTCTACTTGTAAAATTTAGATTAAAGTTTAGAATTGATAAAAGGTCAAAGATGTTCAAATGTCAAGATTCTTCAAAAAGTTTTTCCCTAAAAAACAAAAACTTTTATTATACGTGTACTTCTAAACCAAGTGCATTTTATTTATCTATGTGCATTATTATTTACAAATATATGCTTTTTAAAGAATCAGTTAAAAGCAAAAATTGGCAACAGCGAAACGCATGAACGGATTGGTTGGAAACACGTGGTTTCATTTATCGTGTGACTATGACGTCACATAAATTAATGAAATAATTGACTGGAGGTACGTATTTGTAGTTATCATGTGACTATGACGTCACATGTTGTCATGAATCCATTAAAAGTAATAACTCAATTGATGCAAAGGGTATAAGGAATAAAATGTAAAAGGAATTGAAAGTATGATCTCTTTTAAGTATAACAAAAGTTTCAATATTCCAGATTTAAAGAAATTCGAAAAATTTGGTAGAATTATTTGTAATTCATTACATATATTGAAAGGAAAAAATCCTTAAAAAATACATTGACGAGCAATTATGGTTGAATTTTTGATAAAATTAAAAAAAAACAAATATTATTTGTCATTTGACCATACATTTTGCTCTGATTGTATATGGAACCCATTCATAACTTTTGTTTCAATCCTAAATTTGCTCTATTAAGACCATCAACAATAGACTTTCCCTACGACCATTAAGTTATGCTGTGACTTTTTATGAAATAGGAATAATAATTAGAGAAATAAGCGTAAAATATAGTAAATATTCTTCACAATATCAAAGTAATGTAACACCAAAATGCGTAAGGCAGTTTTCCTCAAACTTTCAATATTTGCAACCCAATTTTCAATCATAATTTTCATCTCGCTCCCCTCCATATAGCAACAATTTACTGAATTCAATAATAATGTACTTTGATTCTAAAGTTACAATACAACTTTAATTACAAACCGAACAAATTATCAAGAAAAGCATCGTTGTTGTTGCTAATGTCACCTGTCTGACAGTGTCAGATCGAGGCCCACGAAATTCATCGTGGCAATGGGTACGCCTGTCGTTGGCCTTAGTCTTGAGCACCATATAGGTGACAGTACGATTTAGCTCCGTGAAATTCCCGTCTGTGAGACAGGTTGGAACTCAATACGATAGGTGGTGGCATCACCATCTCCACCTCCACAATTTAGGCATAGAACTGGAGGGGGAGGGAAATATTCTCCAGCCCCCTGCACTCGTGGGTTCAGCTGCGACCGCACACAATACTTTTGGATCCACTGATTTAACGAGCACGTACTTCGTGTGTACTCGGAAGATATTTGGTGGCATCGAACCCAGGCTTCCCGGTCTAGAGTCCGATGTTCTAACCACTTGGCTACCCACGGCCCTAAGAAAAGTATTAAATTTTGTATATAATTTTATATATGTCAAACCCATCGGGTCACTAATAATTATATATATATATAAACTTGTCTTAACTTAGTACTGTTAAAGTAATTGTCAAAGGCATTGGGAAGTACTGATACATTTATAAGTGTATTATATCAGTGTAAATGTGTAAATTTTATTTTTTATTATGTCACACAGAATGTATTTTTTTTGTTTCCTTTCAGTAAATTAATGAAATTTTAAAATAATCTTTTATTTTCGACTTTTCGATATGCTTCCCCCCTCCCTCGCTCTGGGTTATTACGCCCTCAGTTTGTGAAACGCTGGAGTAAAGAGGAAGAAAAAGAATAGTTTGAAGGATCCGAAACAAATCTGAACTTCAAGTTTGAATTATGTGTTTTTTTTCTTCAGACTTTTTTCTCTTGTATTTCAGGTTACATATAAATTAAGGTAATAGATCAATCGATAACTGCCAAAATGTTTAATTATTTTGTAAGTAACACTTTCACTCAAAATTTTTTTGGAAAAATTTGCATGAAGCCACTGGCGTAGATAGTTCTGAGTGGGCCCTGTATCAAAATTCCTTCGGAGCCCTCTTTTGGATATGAAAATCATGTTAGGGGGACTGTAGATACAAATGTTGGGGCCCCTGTAGCTTGAGGGCCCCCGTATCATTGATACGGTTGATACGACGGTAGCTATGCCCCTGCATGAAGCGTTAAGAAGTATCTTTACTTTACTGACAGAAAAAATCGTGTTAAGCACAACAATTTTAACTTAACAACAAATTTAACAAATTTCTCCTTTAAAGTCCCATTGGCCTGTTACATCTGAAACTGTTGAGTTGCTTTCATTTCTTCTAGTTGCTCTATCTTCGGAGATTCATCCGAAGTAATTCGTAACTTAAACTAAAAATATCCAATTTTTACTGTAGATTTTATAATTGCAGGAAACAAATAACACCATCACGTATAAATCTACTACACCACAGACTCAAAAACCACACAAATATTGAACTCAGTGATCTAAATCTGTAATTGCAATTTCACACACGAAGCAAATGAAATGCGCAGTTACTGTCAGATGATTGACTTCTTTTTTATTTCTCTGCATCGTCCTTTTACAGTTTGGGAAAAATCTTCTAGAAGCTTCGAAAATTTCATGACAAAGAATCATTCTAGACTTTTCCAAATTGTTCTAGATCATGGGTACTCAACCAATTTTTCTTCTGGGGGGCATACATATGTCAGCCATTTCACGCGGGCCGCATAAATATGTCAGTTATTTTACGCGGCCGCAACATGGGGATATATGGGGGAGGGGAGGAGAAATGCTTTAAGATCAAGATAACATTGGAAATTTAAAATGTAGAAAATTAATCATAATATTATATAATTACTGATTTGCTTTCTTTAATTATTTTTTATTTTTTATTTTTCTTACTAACACTAAATTAGAAGCATTTAAGAAACACTCCTTCACAATTTATGCACCAGTAAACGGTTTCATATGATTACTAATAATGTAGCAAACTTCATGGGATGTCTTTGTTACCGCTGTGATATTACCACTGACAAAACACTTTGTTGCTGTTGCAAGGATTATTAAAAAAAGCCTATTTATCACCTCTTGATAAGAGATCTTCGAGGAAAAGTGTCATTGAATGATTCCTGTTTATTGGTATTTTTTAAATACAGCACTTTCGTGACAAATCAAACAATTACTGGTCTATGTTTGTTTTTCACTACAAAATAGTTAACTTCCTAATCGTCTTGAAACGATATAATTTCTTCAAATATTTTTCGCTTGTAAGATATGAAAGATAGTTAAAAATTAATTCCACCCACGGTTCATTCCACTGTTGTCTGTTATTACTAACCGTAATTGTTCCAAATAGAAAAAAGAATATCCATTCGTACCCGTACGATACGACAACAAAAAGCAAATTTGATATATTATATTTCTTGACAAAGAATTTCACGCCAAATTTACACAATTTTCTTAAAGAAGTGAATTTCTCAGAGCAATGAGCCATGTGTTGAAAAATTTTGTCGGTGACATGTGGTTACCAAATTTGTCGCCCCAAGTCACAATTACTCACAAAGGTTACAATAGAGTATTCTCTGTTGCTTTACAAGTGACCTTTCTGTCCACAGAACCTTTTCGGTAAAGAAACAAAGTCTGAAGTTTCCGTGAACTATAGTATTATCTTAGAGTAGTGGTCTTCAAGCTGTGTTTCACAGAACTCTGGGGTTCCACAAGCATAACCTAGGGGTTCCGTATGTTAAAAAAGGGGAAAGAAAATTACAAGTGCGTGTGTGTGTGCAAAACAGATGCACATTCTTTATCAAGTTTGTATCGAAAATCTAAGCATGAAGTATCTAAATCTTTGCTACCCAAAACAGGGGAAAGTTTTAAAAATATGTGGTTCCGGACAAACTCTTTTTTACGTAATTTGTTGCAATTTTTAATTCTTTGCACGTGCGATCTTGGGAGCAATTGCAGGAGATACACTATGGCAGAAATTAACCCCAACAAAAGTGATAAAAAAGACATTTGTGTTTCATGACATTATTTAAAGGGGATGGGGTAGAATGATTAAGCGATAGAGATTCTTCAAAGAAAAAAATTGTGGCGAACTTGTGATAATTTGATTTCGAAACTGGAAATTTAATTTCAGCATTCATATATGCAAGACAGAAAGTGGAGAATTTTCACTTTGTGCTAAAATAGCAAAAGCGAACAATATTTTATGTTTCAAATTATTTTGTTGGCCATTAAGAATTAATGTGCATGTGTGATATAAAGTAAAAAGCAATACTACATTTGCTTTTTTTTGTTTTACTTCTAGTATTTTATATACGTAAATATCCATCTTTATTATAAATTTCTTAAAGTATTTTT
Organism: Trichonephila clavipes; assembly: GCA_019973935.1. Lineage (NCBI taxonomy): Eukaryota > Metazoa > Arthropoda > Arachnida > Araneae > Nephilidae > Trichonephila > Trichonephila clavipes. The sequence continues at coordinate 16,194 of BMAU01005559.1, forward strand.
ACATGTTGATTAAAATAATTGTGTGTTTTCTTAGCTCGAATACACCATAATTTTCCACAAACATTTTCGCATTGTTATTCAATGAAAAAATTTTATTTGCCTCATATTGAAAAAAAAAATTCTTTAGTCACTTATAAAAACCAGCAGAAGTTCATTTTAAATAAGGAATATTAAAAAGGACATTCAATGGTTATCTACTGTAGGTAAAAGGATTCTAATAACAATAACGATGCTAGAAATCGAAATGAAATGTGGTTATGATAACTTTTATTGTTATTAGCAATAAATGAAGAAATCTATAATTGTTAACTATTAAGTTTATATTGCTTCAAATTGTTTGAGAAGTTTCAAAGAAAATGAGTTAAATGGTTTGCTTATTTATGAATGATTTATCATTCAAGCGACTAGAATAAATGATGTTATGTGCTAAAGATTTTCGAATAACTTTGTTTTTGGAAATGATTCTAAAAGCTTAAATACTTTTATAATGGCTTTTTTAAATTATTTCTAATAAAGATACATAGTTCTAAATATTTTTATTGACATTAAAACTCTTTTTTAAACGTTTCTGTTAAAATAAAAATAAAGCTGGGTTTTTTTTGTTAACATCTGTAGTCATTTTAGGACCCCGGTATTCTAATGTTTCTAATAACGAACTAAGGGACAGCCCTGTCGAATATAGAGTTCAAGTCCACATGACACTGAACACTCACTTTATAGAGAAGTTGGGGAACATTCAATGTGTCGACGCTCTAAGTCCTCACGTCGGTGCGTTGTGTTTGCTTGGAGAGGGGTGTACCATCAAGGCGTCGTCCAAGTTCGACGTAACTAACGATAATTTCTTATCAATAGCATGCGCACTGCCATTTTGGTAAAGCAATTTCTGATATTCAATTAAAAATATTTTTTATTGAATTAATAGAATTTTTAGAATGGTTGCTTTTTTAAGAATTAGTGAATTGAAATGAAATCAACCACATCCGACATCAACCACAGTAAATTACTTTAATTTACACTCTCTAAACAGAAATCATCAATACTAAACAATATACGTGCATTTCCACCAGTGGTTTCATCCAAATATTTGTGTGTCTATAAAAAAGTGAAAGTATAGCGATAATTATTTAACATTTATCTTCACTTAGACGGGAAATAAAGATGAACATAGTGGAATGTGTGTTGAATGGGAAACAATAATCATGAACAATAGCTTAAATACTACAAACTAACTAACTCAATGACACGACATCCCATGAGGGACAAGGCCTACTGTACCCACACACACACACAACTCAGTATACGCAACCTTGGGAGTGCACCCTGAGATGCATGAGCAGATGTTCCGATCAGGTGGTCAATCTGACACGAAAACCCCCAGTGCTAAGTTCCCAAGCAAGTTTGGTACTCATTTTATCTACCCATTGAAGGGATGAAAGGCTGAGTCAACCTTGCCCAGACCGGAGTTTGAACCTCGGACAGCTTAAATACTGCTAAATAAAAAAAAATGTAAATATGTGCGTATGTGTCATCTGAACTGTGTGGAGTTTCATTCTCCACATCTTCTCAAAAAGTTAAGAAATATTTTAAACGTAAACAAGACGGAAAAAAAATTAAAAAAAAATGTCCTCAAAATATTTGCATTTCAACAAATAAACTTTTCTAAAGGTGTTTTTTCGTATCAGTTATCAAATTGGTAAAGTATAGGTGAAATTGGAATTGGTGAAAAGAGAATAAAATTGCATATTGCAGTAGTATTAGCTGTACACTTAAAAATAAAAAAAAGCAATGCATCTATAATGGTGTTACTCGACTGACAATAAAATGGAGATACATTTGCGAAAACGTGGAGCTTCGATACTACGGGTAGAACGATACGGTACTTGGTTAATATGAGGCATACGAACATGCCTCATGTATCAGCGTTCCCCGGCCTTTTTATCGTTGCGGACCGGTCAACGTTCCTTAATTTTACCGCGGCCCGCTGAGGGATAGGACGTTGTTTGTTTATATTTGACTGTTTTGATTTAATAATTTTAATTTAATTGTACTTAATCACGACTACAGAATATAATATAGCTACATCAAAAAATGATTGGGTTAAAAGGGGTTTAACAAGGAATATAAAGTGATTTTCATAAAAAAGTAGCCTAAACCCAAGAAAAACATACCACATTAAATAAAAGGGAAATAATTTAATATTTCTTGTGCGGACCGGTGGCATTTGATCCACGGACTGGGGGTTGGAGACCACTTTCATACATAACCAGCCTCTTCATCTTTCTAACAGTAAATAATTCATGAACTCTAAAGATCTTGACTGTTTTTAAAATTCGATTCCTAACGGGATTTTTGATTTGAATATCGAATATATAAACGCAGTTGGAAAGTTTTTGAGGCTAGATTCCGTTAAAGGTCAAAGTATAGTCATTCACTCTTGTCCAAAACCCTTTAGCTCTATCTAAATATTTCTTAAATCTTACCAGTAGTCGTGTTAAAATGGATATTCGTAGCTAAATATTTATCGTGGAACCTTCAATAATTCTTCAACAGCAGGTTAGATTCTGAAACTTCACTGTATTATAATATATCAGGTAAACATTTTTCGTCTTGCGTGTTTCGATAATACAAAACAAACTTCTAATACAAAATAAACTCTTCAATAACGGTTTTCTTTTAAATATATATATACATGCACATGCATTTAAAGGTGCTAATGTTAATCATCACTGTTCGGCTCAGTTTATAAAACAAGTTAATTCATGTCTTAAATTGCTTTTAATATATGTACCTTTATGATACGTTATTGATTAACTTGTCATCAATTTTCTACACTTATTTTCAATATATCTGAATGATTATTCTGTAATATGATGTTATATTTTAGGTAACTTAAATTCCGTGCTGAGTGCGATTATCAGTGCTTCTCGATTAAATTTTTCGTTCAATGTTTTTTCCCTAGCACGCAGATCAATAACCGGAAAGAGTGAGTAATGGACTATGTTGAAATCCATACGGCGATGCATCAAAACAGAGACTAGCGTGATGAGACAGAACAATTCGTGTTAGTTTTACGTTTTGTGCTGAAATTTAGCAGAACTTCAATCGAAACTAATTCCGAGCGATCACGAAAAGTTAAAAGGGTTCGGTCGTTAGTTTTTTTTAAATTTATTTTTTCGTGATATATACGTTATAATTCATCACTTGCGTCAAGGAAATGACGAGCAGATGTTCTAGAAAGAAACATTTCCTGATTTTCGGATTACTTCATGTTCTAGGAAGAATTATTTATTATTCAGAATTGTCTGGAAACAGGTGAACTGTGTATTGTCGCAAGCACGTTTAAACAAAACATATAAAATGTTTGATGATTTGAATTTTGAAATACATGTCCGTTTTAGAGCTACCTCAAGTCTAAAATTTCATAATATTGAGTCATATTGAGAAATCGAAACAGTGACTGAGCTCCTATAACTCAAAATACAGCGTCATATGATGTCTATTTGTTCAAGTATTTGCCGGCTGGGTGGTGAAGTTGGTTTGTCACTGACCTTCTGCACACAAGGTTGCGGGCTTAACCCCCGCCCAAGTCGGTGGATTTTAATGTTACAGAAAATCGACAGCGTCCACGTCGTATGATTATGCGGCATGTAAAAAATCCCTTAAGTGCCCGTTTGGCTTGAGTGCCCTCGGCAAAATTAAATTCCGAATTCCACGCAAGTACAATTTCGCATCGTCAGAGCTCAGGTGCCTCACTCTGAGGAGGAAACTGAGAGTCCAAATTACTGCCGGTAATTGGTATCGCCTGTATGGTGCCGCTCTAAAAAGTTATATCAGTGCTTGGGAAATGTACTATGTCTTTAAAGGTAAAAATACGAATCCGCAGCCCTTTTAGAAAAAAAAATGTTCAAGTGTTATTTAACAAGCAGCACTTCCTACAATTCTGTGTAATGGTGGTTTTTGATGGAATAGGATTAGAAAACGAGAGAGAAGCTCGTGGCTATAAGGAAATAAAAGTTATTAGGGTTTCCGTTTAAAATCACAAAATAAGATCATAAGGAATGTTTCATTATCTTATGATGAAATAAAAGCTATATTTACATTTAGAATGCGTGCGCCGCCCATCCGGTATAGTGGTTTGTGACGCTGTGATGCCGTAGGGCCTGGGTTCGAATCCCGGAGAAGACATGGATATTTGTAAATGTATAGTGCCTTCGCGGCATGGGGCTACTCTTAATAGCCGTCGAGCCACAAGTTTTCTCGTGAGGTTGGTGGAAAGGGAAGAGAGGTGAGAGAGGCCCCTAGCCGCCCCCAGGGTGTTCTACCTCAAAATTGGTGTAGAACCAAGCAAAATCGTACTTTCACTTGCATGGTGCTCAAAGCTAAGACTAACGACAGGCGTAAAAATCTAGCTCTTAGCCGCGATGAATTTCGTGGTCCTTGATCTGATTTTACTGTCGATCAGGTGGCATAAGCAACAACAACACATTTAGAATGCAATCATACGAGATAGTAAGCAATAACTGTTTAATATCTTACAATACAGGGATTGCAATACCTTGAAAGACATTACGCCCACATGTATCATAAAATCATTAATCATATACTAAACTGCCATAAGTCTACTTTAATGTTATACCATAAATAGAAATATTGCAAATCAGTATGGAGCAGCGGTTCTTAAACTTTTGATCGCCGTGGACCCCCTTTATGTATTAGCCTGAAATCGCGGACCCCCCAAGAAACCACCTCCCTGACTCTTAACATATCTCTGAGAGATTTAAGACTCCTCAGTAATCTTAAGACTACCTCTGAAACATAAAGACTTTTTTAACATTTATTTTTTTCCTTAAGAAAACAGTAAACATCTAATTAATAGTATTACAAATTACTTATTTCAATTAAATAAACAAATAATGTGTTTAACTATATTAATTAAATTTTTAATGAGAAGCATGTTGCTGCATTTCGCTTACTAGTGCTGTTATATCAAGTGTAACATTTGAAATCTGCAGTCTCAATTACCGTCAAAGATAAAGAAAAGCTGAAAATGTTCATTCCCATAAATAAGTAATTTGGAAAGGCATCAGAACTTTCAGAGCTTGTTAAAATCCCGATTCATCGTCCCTTGGCGATGATTATTCATGCTAGAAAATTGTTGTAATTCTCCTCCCTTGTTTTTGATTCCTGTGTTTACACTTACTAGATGTTATATACTCTTTAAAACGAGTGCCTTCCGCTATATCCAGCTTTGAACCAATTAACAATTGGTAATAATATTAATAGCTTATTAAAATTTGTTTGTTAATTTAAGTTGAAGTTCACCATTCTTCCCAACTTTTACCAAATGAATATGCTATCAGTATTGTTTCTACGAAACTCGCAGAAGATCCTAATACTTACTATGTAGTTGGAACAATAATAGTGAATACTGATGAATCTGAACTAATAAAAACTTAAAACGAACCTAAAAGGTACCAAATTGTATTCATTACTCTTGGCGTCCATATGAAAACTAGAGACGAACCTGCAAGATATCAAATAGTATTCATTACCCAAAGCCCTCGTGTAGCTGAACAGTGCGACGTTAATATTCAATCAATCAATGTATTCATTACCCTTGGCGTTCACGACAGGATTTAAGCCTGCAATCTTCTGATTCAAATCCTGTCACGGACGATATCTTGCAAGTTCATCTTTAGTTTTCATAAGTGAATTAGTTCAGATTCGTCAATATTTACTATTGCTGTTCCAACTACATAGTAAGTATTAGGATCTTCTCCAGATTTCATAGAAAGAATACTGATAGCATATTCATTTGGAAGAAATTGGTGAGCACGGAGAACTTCAAATATATGTTGATCAATAGTAAGTAAATTGTAAACATCTACTTCTTGACCACAATTATCACTTGCTCCACAAGATTGAGTTACTTTTATGATAGAGTTTGTACTTGTACTGGCAGAGGAATTTAATGCTTGAGTATAAATCACCACACTCTCTTTTAAGGCAACAATGACAAGAAACTAGATTCTTTCATGCTTAATATTTCCCCTCCATATTCAAAACGTATTTTCCCAGTCTTTAAAGCCATGTTAAGGAATAGAACACACCACTATTTTGAAATGCACAGCTTCTTGCAAATACCCGACATTTATCCAACCATTTTGAAGTTCTACTTGTTCATCTGATCGAAGAATTTTACTTTTTAGCCATGACAAGTAGTACACACGAACTTTGGACATTTTTTCCAGAAATCGAAACATATTCTTTGACCTTGTAAAACCTCCATCTTCTGAGATCTTCTTCTCGAATTGAGCTGGTAAACTTTACCTTGTCCACTCCTGTCAAGTAACATAACACCATTTTCGGTGCCAATTAATAAATTCACACCCCACAACGCAGCACAAAGAATTTTAGAATTAAATTTGTTTTTATATTTCCTAATTTCGGAAGTGTCAGGGGTTGTTTCATGATTTATTGTACTAACGTTGGCATTACTCTGTATTAGTTTTTGTGGTAAAGGCAATAATCTACTACCTGCATCAAATCCAAAAGTCAAAAACGATCTTTGTTTGTGGTGATATTCATCAGAGCTCTCGTGGTCATCGCGGAAAATTTTTCTCGTAATTGAGTTTAAAATTTTAGAAGGAACTTATAAACCAATTTCAAAGCTCCATTTGTGGAAGTTTCTGTCAGCTGTTCTATTGCTGTGAAACTATCCTGTTCACACAAATTTGAATGGAATTCTAATCCATTTATTTTCGATCGCTCCAGTCATGGATTTTTAATCTAGAAATCGAGATGGTTACAATCGTAATCGTATTGATGCGTTATGAATTCAATTCTTAACCCTTGCACATCTTATTTAACAATTTTTTTAAATATTGTTCTGTAGTTTTGGCTATGTAGTTGCAAATAATAATAAAAAAAAACAAGTAATATTCTTAACTGAAAATTTCGATCAAGAATATTAATTCAGTGCTTTCGAAATACATGTTCTAGCAGAGTGTTTTTATTGGGAGTAATTTAGGTGATCTAGTCCAGGATTGAGTATCTTTCATTTTTTCCAGAAAGCCTTACGAAGTCCATAAAAGAGGTAAATCTTAAGATTAAATAAGAAACTTTCACAGATCCCCGGGGATACACGGATCTCAGTTTAAGAGCCGCTGGTATAGATCAAAGCTATATAGACAAAGAAGAATAATAGGAAACTCTTAGTGTTAAGAATTAAGATTGTTAGATTAAACACAGTCTTAAGGTTAGCCGACTTTCCCATATATATAGCTTATAGCACTGCGCTGAAATCAAGAAAAAGTATGATAATAAATAAAATACAGGGTCCGACATATTAACCTCCCCTGTTTCAAAAGGCAGTAACAAACAAATATATATATAAAAGAAGATACCGAGAAAAGTCTTTTATTTGTGAACAACAAATGTGATGCCATTTTAAAAATAATGTGAGATCACATTATTTTTGGTTTTAAAAATAATGTGAGCCAAATGGCGTCCTCCAATGGTGACACATTGACGAAGTCTTTCCCGAAAGTTCTTCAGAACATTGGCGTTGTTTTGTTTTAGTCTGATGAGATCCACTTCCACTTTTCGGACGCTGTGAACAAACAAAATTTTCGATACTAGTCAACAGAAAACCCTCAGCTGCTTCACCAAATACCACTTCACAGTCCTCGTGTGACATTTTGGTGCGCCGTTGCTGAATTTGGTGTGTGGGTTCCTTATTTTTTCGAAGATAAACTAACGGTAACAGTTACTTCAGATCGTTACTGTCACATGATCGAGACATTCCTCCGAACAAAGTTAAATCAGTTTCTTAACCATGAAGAAGCAGAAATTTGGCTCCAACAAAACGGAGCCACAGCTCATAATGCGCAGCGTTCGCTGTGCATTTTGAAAGAGTTGTTTCCTGGACGTCTTCTCTCTTTGCGAGGAGATATCCCCTGGCCCCCAAGGGAAGTCACTTGATTTATCACCTTGTGATTTTTTCTTTAGGTACACTTAAGGCACAAGTGTATAAACATCGTCCTACAATCCTACAAGCACTAAATGAGGCGATCACCCAGGCACAGTGGCTGCCATTCCACCGGGAATGACACGATGTGTGTGTGAACTATGGACAACTTTCGGGAAAGACTTCGTCAATGTGTCACCATTGGAAGACGCCCTTTAGCGGACATAATTTTTAAAACCAATTAATGTAAAATAGCATCGCATTTATTATTCACAAATAAAAGACTTTTCTCTGTACCTTGCTTTGTTTGTTTGTAACTGCCTTTTGAAACAGGGGAGGCTAATATGCCAGGCCCTCTATATATAGAGAGAGAAACAAGAACAAATTTCAGAAAAAAAAGCTTTATAAACATGTTAGGATCAAAATTCTGATGAAATTATTATACCAAATCTAATTTTTTTTGTACTTGAACTCTCAGTTCTATATTCCTTCCTAAAAGCTGTTTTTTTTATAATTAAAAGCCTCTTAAATTTTAGTAAGTGTAGGCATTGCATAATATACAAGTAACTCTAAGTATCCACAAAACAGCTTTAAAATATAGTAAATAAACCAACAAAAAACCTATAATTTTGGCCTGACAACATTATACGAAAAGGAGGAAATTAGAATAGGGATTTCTTTGGGTAATGACTTTGTGTATTTAATATTATGAAAGATTTTGAAATGTCAGTCTCTTTATCCATTTATTTTATATGCATAATTTTCTGCTATAAAATCGTGTCAACCAGTTTTGATCAAAGAAGCTCTCGTTTAGAAAGGAATATTGAGATCAATATAGCATGGGCGTAGATCTACATTCCAATCAGTAAATGGATAACTTGCTAGAAAAGCGAAAGTGACCAAAACAAATACATCCATCATCATCGTATGCTTCTCTACATCCCTGTACTTTGAGCTCTTTGAAGCAAAGGTTATTTTTTAAAAAAACTGACAGAGTGTGGGTTACCGAAAATATTGAATAGGCTCGGGATATTTTCGTTCGTAACCTTTAGCGGTGTAACCTTCCTTTCACAAATTAAATAATAGTGATAATGTCAATCCCTACATAGAAATTTAACAATATAGGTGAATAAACGTTAAGAAATGTAGCTGTTAACTTTGTTATATTCACAGAGACAATCGTGAAGATATTTTTACTCCTAGATTATATATATATATATGAGAAAGAATAAACCTTAGGTAAATAATAGCAGAAAAAATAAATGGTATGGATGCCGTATAAATCACTCGAATGAACTACAAGCTCTCCGATGAATGAAAATTATTAAGGTTTAAACATAACAATGATTTATTTCGTTGAAATTAGCTTAAATCTTAGCACTGTACAAATGTAAACACGAGAATCTACCGGCAACTAACAAGTACAACGTTGCCATTCACAAAAAAGAAAAAGTGAAACCAGTTACGTAACGGAGAATTTTAGGGTCCCCAGCAAAGTCAGGTTTGGCGCCCCAAGTCGGATGTTACAGAGGATTGCAAAACCATAACTTTGGGCCCCGTAAAATCCTGGGCCCCCGCGATGCGAGGGCTGTGGGGATGTACGTTACGCCACTGAGTGAAACATAAACATAACTAGAAATTTTAAGTGAGATAGTAGCTGTACATTTAAATATTGATATTAATTATTTTGCAATCTCTAATATAATTACATTTAAATATTGATATTAATTATTTTGCAATCTCTAATATAATTACATTTAAATATTGATATTAATTATTTTACATTCTCTCTATAACAGATTAGGTTCCTTTAAATTATATATAAACCATGATTGATTTAATTTAATTTAATTTTTTTATTAACGTAGCACATCAAACAACCAACTATTATGTTAACACAGGTGTTGTCCTCACTGGTTCAAATGTGCGAGGTTTATCTCCAATAACTCTCGCATACCTTCTTGGCACAACGTTAAAATAAATCGATCAAATTTAACAAATATTGCAATTTTAATTTATTTCTCACGTTATTATCTTAACTTTATTTTGTCGATCTTATTATTTTGCATCTTATCTTTATCTTGTTATTCTGAATATGTTGTTATACCTTGTCTTTTAACAAATTATGTAAACTATATTACTAAATTATATGTTATATCGTACAGTAAGATCCCGTTTAACACTGTTTTTTTTAGCAATCTCTCTTTCTCTCTCTGTTTCGGTTTAACGCTCTTTTGTTTGTATTGTGGGATTCCCCAAAATTGCACGCAGCGTTAGGCTTCCCGATATGCGAAGCACTTTATCTGTGTTTCTTCTTTCTTGCGGTGTTATGCGAACGCATTTTATCGTTTCAAACATTTGTTGACATTATTGTAAGTTTAAATTTATATAATATAACGATTATTATAGTGACAAATATTATGATTTTTAGTTTTTATCATGGGTGTTAATAAAAAACACGAAAAAAAGCAACAAGAAAAAATAAAGAATTTCACTAGAAACTAAAATGAAAGTGATTCGAAGATTAGATACTAGTGAACGTCAATCTCAAATTGGCGCTGCATTTAATTTGGCAGCTTCAACAATAAGGACCATTCTTAAGAATAAAGAACAAATACTGTTATCGGCAACTGCAACTAGAATTATCCGTTCTAGAAATAATACAATAGAGGAAATGGAAAAACGACTTTCTATATGAATTGACGACGGAATTGAACGCAATATGCCATTAAGCCAATCTGCCTTTTTGATAAAAAGGTAGAAAATTAGAAATACAGAAGAGACTGAATGATCTGAAATGTAAACATACTGACTAATAATTTTATTTATTTTTATATGATATTCGTTTATTATGTTTCTATATTTGTAAGAAATAAATTTTTGTTTTATTGTTGTAAAACATAATTAATAAATTTAATGGTAAAATATCTGACCAATTTTCTACCCATCTTTCCCTAATCCCATTTTTTATATGATGAGATAACCTAGTTTGATGCCGTTTCATATTACGCTCTACTTTGGTGGAACGTATACCCCGCGTTAAGCGGGGTCGTACTGTATTTTGCATCATTTAATTATTGCATCCTACCATGCTTTATTTTACTATTACACCTTGTGTGTTTGCTTAAGTCTTTCTAGAAATATTATTTTGGCTTTATGTATTTTAATGTACTTGTATGTAGCTTGTAATATACTTGTAATATTTTTAGCAATCGGTGATTTCTTCACTTTTTCGAGGACTGACCGGTAGCAAATGTCAGGTTTCTCCGAGCAAACAGAACGGAAGCATTACTGATGATATCAACGAGAACAAAAGAAGCAACAGTGATGCCATCTCAATTTCTTCAAGAAAAACTGAATCAGAAAAACCTCTTACAAACAGAGGGGAAATTTTTTTCTGGAGAAATTTTGGCTACGAACAAGGAGTAAGTATCCTATTTAGACCTTTAATCTTGGTTTAAAACTAAACTATTGAGATGCATTAAGCCTCTTTATTGTACAAAATTAATACCCCCTCCCTCAATTTATTGTTTAATGCTGATACATTCTGTTTTACAGTGTATGATACATGAGTTTATTTTAACTAAACTCATTTTAATGTAAGTATTTCTTTCTCTTTTTGACTCCAGGTAAAAAATTATTTCTTCCGAATTTTCTTTGAAGAGTTCTTGGGTTATATCTTCACAGTTTTCCCACAATTTTCCTAAAAATCATTATTTTGTAATTATTGAAAAATAACTGATAACAATTTAATAAGGGAAGAGATTTTTGAAAAAAAGTATTTAAACTTTTTCTTTTTAGAAAATAGATCTATATATAGGAATAAAAAAAGTAGTTTTTAATACATTTTCGTTAATTGGGTATCAGAATATTTGACCCTGCTGGACTTTTATTTTTTATTACATTTAATAAAATATTTCATTCATCAATTATTAATAAAGTATTATAATAATAAAATATTAAAGTGAAATACTTCCACATTTTAATTTTATTTTATTCATTTGAACTTTTATATTTTGTACAGTTTTCTAACAAATAATAATTCTAAAGATTCTTCTTATATAATAAAAGCCATTATTTTAATCTCAAGGGCAGTTTATAGGTTATAAAAAGAATACATTATAAAGTTTTCAGTGTAAGGGCATATTGTATTTTTTTGTTGTTGGCATATATTTTCTTTCACCAAAAGAAAAAAAAATCTTAAGCTTGTCTAAGGAGCCAAAATCAGAATTTTATGAAGCATTGTTAAAAATGTTGCATAACATGTTCTAATTTTGTTCAACATTAGAACCATGTTGAAACCTTTGTATTTGGCCAAATACAAAAGTTTGAACATGGAATAGTTATGAATTTCATCATTTTGAGTTATTATCATCAGCAGTGACGTATTCAAGGGTGGAGTTTGGGGATACAGCCCCTCGTAGAGCAATATATTTTGAATTTTTACCGCCGAGATTATTCTTCGGCGCTTTTGTTTACGTGTTTTTAGAATGCACCCCCTCCCCATGCTATAGATCAGGGGTAGCCAACCCATGGCACGCATGCCACAGTATGGCACGGTGGAGTTGTGCCAGTGGCACACGAAGACTGAATGAATCATTAAAAAATTTTGAAAGATAATAAATAACCAATTTTTTACAATTTTATTGAAGTGGGGTTTTCTCAGACAAAACCCCCTTAAAATTTGGATCAAAAATGTTTGTGTGTGTGTGTGTGTGAATAAATGTTTTCTGCTATGAACATAATAAAATAAATATCACTCAAAACTAGCTCTGATGTGTACCTTTAATAACCTAATTTTGTAGACATCTGTAAGAGCTAATCCTAATACAGATGTCTTGAAAAGAAGGAAAGGTAGTAATTCAAAAGCCACATTAAAAGTAAATACTGAGTGTTTAATAATTATTTTTAATTATATGAATCATGTTACTCATTTTTATTTTATACCTTACTTAATTGATTGAACTTGTAAGTAGTTTATTAAAATAAAATAACCTAAGTTTGTGCGATTATATTATTTTTAAATTTAAACTACATAGACTTGCATTAAAAATGTGCTATTTGTGTAAAAATCCCATAAGCTCATAAATAACATTTTTTCACTTTTCCGCATTTGTTTATTGGAAATTTGGAAGTGGCACGTTTAATTATATTTTTTATCAAATAGTGGCTCTCTTCCCCAAAAGCCCCCCTCCTATAGATTGTCAGATGCAAGAAAAGATGTGATTGAAAAGCGCATTTCGCTAATTACACACCAAGTTAGATGAGAACTGAAATTCAATTCACGGCAAAGGGCAAACGCTTCATTTATTTGATATCACGTCCTTTGTAAAAATTGAAGTACGAATTCAAGCGCCTCGGTTACGAAAACAGCAAATCTGCGCTTAGTAAAATTGCTTAAATTTCTAGCTTGTATAATAAAATATTTACTAGAACTTTTCATTTTCACTACGGCATAATTTTCTCTCCCAACGTATCAAATAAAAAATACTGCGTACTCCATAGCAAGCAATAACTGAGTATATATTATTAAACATTTTTCTGAGCAAGCGCAATCAAGATTGCGATATAGATCGTTGGATTGAGGATCCATTTAGCATGGAACAAATTAGGTCAATAAAATGATTTTATAGAAGAGCATTAATTAAAGTTAATGCGTATAAATTGTAACCGAAACTCTTTCTGTGTCACAGGGCCGTCCTTTCCTCAAAGTAAGCCACGATGCCAACATGGACGACACCGGTCACGTACTCACGCAAGAGTGGAAGCTCGGAACGCCCAGGATCGTTCTGGTGGTTATGTCCAATGTTTCTCCATTATCTCAATGGACAAATACTCGCCAAATTAAAAATTTCCAAAAAGGACTCATCAGTGTAAGTAATGTTAATGAATGTTTATACAGCCTAGAAGCTGTGTATATCCATTTGCAATATTTCTTAGATCAAATTATTATGTTTAAATTGAAAAAAAAATAGTTTCATAGCTCAGTGTTTCTCAAACTGTAGAGCGTTAACACTTAGCGGAGCGTGATAACATAACGTGAGAGGGGGGGCGAGCATATCGAAAAGTCGAAAATAAAATATTATTAAAAAAAATTAATTTTCTGAAAGGAAGCACACAAAACACACAAAATACATTCTGACCCTATGAAAATAAAAACACGCTGTATATTTAATGCAATATGTTCCTGTTTAAAAATTAGAAAGGAAAAGGGACATAATGTCCTATTACTTAGAAGTAACTTGAAATATTTATAACTTAAAGTAACATATATACAGTGGGTGATCCGTTAACGAACATAGTCCGTTTCAAGACTATGTTCGCTATCCAAATTGTTCGTTAACTGATCATCGATTCACCATAGACTTCTATGTGAAATCGATTAACTCGTTCTGGAGATCCTAAAAATTAAATTTTAAAAAATGTATAATTTCTTAGTAAGTTTTTTAAAAAATAATACATACTATATAGTCTTGCATATTAATCAGTCCTTTTCATTTTTTGCTTATGGGGCGTTGAACATGTCCAATGTCGATTGCTTTTCTCTCTTTTTCAGGATTTTCCGGAAGTAATTAATAGCATTGTCGTTGTAAAGATCCCCAACCCTACTGACATCAGCTTGGTTTGGGTGCCATTCTAAGACCATTGCTCTGACATCCTCCCACTTTTTCAAAAGATCTTTAATGGCAGATGTCGGCATTGGTCCTCTTTCGTCTTCCTCTTGTTCAGGAGACACGTTTCGCTGTGTTTCTTGGAGTTCTTCATTCAAAACTTTTTGGGGTTCTTCTATCGTCAGTTCATCATCATGTCCCATTATGAGCTCTTCTATGTCATCCTCGTTCACCTCCAATTCCAAATCTCTAGCAGTTGTCAAAATTTCATCCATAGGGCATCCAGGGGTATCCAGGGGTGCCTCCCTGATAACCTCCGAATATGTGTTCGTTGTCCAAACACAAAAATCTTTCGTGAAAGTGTTCGTTAACTGATCACCCACTGTACTAAGTTCAATACTTATCTTGATATATTGTATGGTTTATAATCAAGGTCGTATTGTAGCTTTAGCTTCAAAGTACATTATTATTGCATTCAATACATTGCTCTTGTATGGGAGGGGGAGGACGTGATGAAAACTTTTATTAAAAATTGGATCGCAACTATCGAACATTTGAGAAGCACTGTTAGGCTGTAAAATGTGTGTAATAGGAGATATAATGTTGCATTCGAGTATAAATAGTTTTTCTTTTAAAATAAGGTTTTCTTTTAATTTTGTTAAATGGATTGAATTACAATTCGAATAGAACTATTGACTACCCGTAGAACTCACAATGTTATTCATGATATTGAATGATTTTATATTGTTTATAAGTCATTAATATCTAAATCTCCTAGCATTAAGCTTTCGCTTACTTCAAAAAATATTCTTGTGACCCTCGTCTGTTGATTTAAAAAGGCCGGGACTCTCTTGAATTTCTGTAACGGAAGTAACTTGAATTTATCTTTTAAGCCACTATAATCCCCCTCCCCTGCAAGTCAATGTCCACAAACCGCTTCTTTACTGGACATCTAATCAAGAAAAGAATCATGCTTACCGAATTTCTAGTCTGTAGACTGGGAAGTTTTAATATCTGGAACACCTCCGCAACTTTTTATGAGAGTAGATTTTCACAAAACCTGTTATCGGATCTCTACTCTATGTAAAAAACATGCCTGATAAATTTCAACTCTGTAGGTGTAATAGCTCTGGAGAACTCGCGATAAGAGAATGAGTCACTTTTTATATAAATAAATAAATAGATCGATAGATAAAAAGTGTTTTCAAACCTATTGATTTTTATGGTATATAATTTTATGTATAATATTAGGACTACAAAGAGTGACCGAAAGTATTATCTCACCATAAAGAATTTAAGAGTTGTATTCATAAAGTCTAATATATATATATATATATATATATATATATATATATATATATATATATATATATATATATAGCTCTTCTTTTTTTTAAAAAATTCTTAATTTGATTATTGTTTTGGCGGAATTGAAAGAAAGAAAGAATACGGAAAGTACACAGATTCGATATCACAGATAATAGACATTAAATTGTGATGGAGCCTGTGTTTTTTTCTTTAATTATTGCTTCTATTTCATAGCCAAATATTTTCAAAAATTTTATAATTACGAAAGAATAAAACGTCCGATGTTAGATCATCTTATGAAAGTCTAGGAATTTTTTGTACTATATATATATATATAGGAAATATTTGCCGTCGATATCTATTACATCTTCGAAAAGTAAAAAATCCAATGTTACGTATGTATTATACTATCGACTAACTTCATTAGATGAAAAGACGTCGGCAGACTCCACGATATAAAGCCAATAGTGGAAACTGTTCTCCTAAGCATGCGAACCAAGTAATAGCAACGATAACAGCATTTGGCGACATTTTTTGAAATGGCGATGTTCTTTGGTTTGGCGGAATTGTTCGATGGTACAATACGTATCGATATATTAAATCAGAGGCTTCCAAACGTTTTGGTCTCATAGACCCCTTGCCATATTTTACGGCTTGGGGTGGACCCCTGCTTACCTAATATTGATTTTTTGGAAATTTACTAACTTAAATGTCTTTTTGACAGCTGGTATAGAGCTACTTACTTTAAACGATTTAAACTTCTACCTGAAGTGAAGTATGGTGTTTAAAACATGTTAATTAAATTAAAATTTAATTAATACATATAAAATAACTGGGCAGCAAACAAATGTTTTAAAAGGGAGAAATAAATCTGGTGCTTCATATATAATAACAATTTTTCAATATTTGGAATCTCGATCGTGCCAGGTTTAATCCTAAATCTCTCCAGAAAGTAGCGTTCAGCCCTTATTTCCCCCTTTCTTTTTTTGTTTTGGAGATCGGCAACCACGCTGAAACTAGGAAAAGTAATTAAAAATTTTCTCACGGTATTCCATAAATCTTGATAAATAACAGAGATGTCTTTTTAAAGTCAAAATTGCTAACATGGTTCTTGTTTTAATAGAATTTATGCTGTCACCTTGCAATTGCAAATTAACATCATTAAAATTAGTGAATACATCTATTAAATAGATAAAATCCGATTTCCACTTGACTAAATTTTCTTTTAAAAAGAAAATCTTGATTTTGTTTAATGAGAGTCACCATCATAGACCCCCATTTACACCTCATGGACCCCAAATTATTTTTTCGCTGACTTGGACCCCTTGCAGATCGTCATAGACCCCTGGGGGTCTATATAGACCACTTTGGGAATCACTGTATTAAATAAACACTATACATGTACAATATATACATCTGGGTATGATAACCCTAAGCGCGAGGGTAACGAAAATTCGAAAATAAAAGATTATTTAAAAAAATTATTAATTTACTGAAAGAAAGCAAAACAAAATACATTCTGACATAATAAAAAATAAAATACACACTTACACTGATAGGATATACTTATACACTGCTGGACAATTGCTAAGGACGGATCACAAATTGCTATGTAGCATAACATTAAGCGAGACATGAGGTCTAGTACGAGAAAATATAGTTGCCACACTGTTCAGACATTAGAATAAAGAATATTTATTGTTCTGGAAAGTACAAAAGCTGTGAAAAATCTGAAAGAAAAAAAATGTTCATTTGATCTGTGTACGGAGAAATGGAACAATGGATCTAAAAGTCAGCAGGCACCTTAAAGAAAGGTATCAGTACGGGATATGTCCACCGTGGAGTGTGATGCAACATTCCACACGTCATACCATACTTTGCACAACATTATCCAGCAGCTGTTGAGGCAATTTATCCCATTCCTCTGTGAGTGCACGGATGAGGGTGTTCTTGTTTGTCGGAGGATAGTTTCGACCACCAACTTGCCTCCCCAAAGCATCCCACACATTTTCAATGGGGTTTAGATCTGGAGAACGCGCTGGCCATACGAGACATTGAATACCCTCGCTGTCTAGACAATCCTGAACAGCGAGTGTTCGATGACATGTTGCGTTGTCGTCCATAAAAACAAATTTATCACCGACAGCACCACGAAAAAGACGAACATGAGGAAGTAGAACTTCATCAACGTATCGTTGGCCCGTCATAGTCCCATTCGCAACCACATGTAGGCGCGTGCGGCCATTGATCATGATGCCGGCCCACACCATGATACTGCATGTCGGATATCGGTCCTTTTCCTGGATATTTTCTGGACGATAAGCAGTAGCATTCTCGCGCCAGATCAGTTGGCGTCTGCAATCCGATGACAGACTGAACCTACTCTCCTCTGAGAATAGTACTCATGCCCAGTCCTGTTCAGTCCAATTGTGATGCTCACGACACCATTGCAAACGGGCAGTACGGTGCTGTCTGGTCAATGGGACACACACAACAGGTCCTGCTTTCCTGAGGCAGCAAGAAACTGATTTGCCACCTGCTGAGCTGTGGTGCGCCTGTTCCTTTTTGCTGATAGGACGATATATCTGTCTTCTGCAGGCATCGTACTTCTAACACGACCTCCCCGTGCCGTCTACTACACATTCCAGTAGTTTTAAATGACTTCCACAGTCGTGAAACAACGCTGTGAGCGATGTCGAACTCCCTGGCAACATCTGTTATTTTTCGCCCTTCTTCGATCTTTCCAATAATTCGGCCACGCATAAAATCATCTATGTGATGTCGGGAAGACATGCCAAAAATTTTAAGTTCCTCTATTAAATCTTTCCTGTAAAACTTTGACTTGAAACAACAACTGTCCACACGCGTCAAAACCTTTAAAGCTCTTATGAACGCTATCACGTGATGAACAGACGTGGAAAAAAATTTGCATACTCATACTTCTTCTTACTAATATCCCGCACTTATTCTAATTTTCCACATTTTGCTTCCTTTCATTTTGTGGTTGCTATGGATGATAGTGTTATCCGTCCTTAGCAATTGTCCAGCAGTGTGTATGCATCAGTACTGCACGATGTATTTGATAATTAATTTTATCGATACTGAATTAAGAAAAAGTTTAATAATTACTAGTGGCTCCCATAGGCTTGTCTTGTAGAACGAAGTTTTGGAAATTATGTTTTAATGTTAGAAATTGACAGAGTGTCAGTTTCTAATATTAAAAATTTCTTTGAAAAACTTACTTTTCTACATTTAGCTGAGAATTGAACGAGTGCAGCATTTATACATACACACACACACATTTTGCGCAAACGTCCAATAGGATGGCCAGGCGGTTACACTAATGTCTACGAGAGTGCCAGTTATGATGGATATAAGATAGATAGCAAAATATTTTCTAATGACATTTGTACTTTTAGAAATGAATGAGTGAGGAAACGAATATTTAATTTACCGCACAATCCGGCGTATAACGAGCATATATACTTTCTAGCCTCAATTTTTAATTTTTAAATATATTCTCCGTATAAAGCGCACCCCCATTTTTACGAAGAAACCTGAAAGGTACATGTGTAATTCCCTTATGTTTTGAAGTCATATATTCGAGGTATTATCCCAAGCTTTGAAAAAAAATAGTACACTTCTAGAACTGCAACACATTTTAAGTTCATAAGGAATGTCATTTCTTTTAAATAAACAGCATTTCAATATATATAAGAATATTTTTTTCCTCTATATGCTCAGTTTTTCTTTATTTTTAAAGTTTTCATTTTTATACTCTGCGTATAACGCGCATCCGTAAATTTCGATCCTTTTTTTTGTTAAAAGTGCGCATTATACGCCGGATTTTACAGTAATTAAAAATTGTTTTGCAATCTGTTCCAATATAAAAATTGGTAAGGAAAAGCAATATATTCTATTATTTTTGAGTAAACTGCTTGAAATATCTATTACTTAAAAGAACTGTATGCGAAATTAAATATTTTGATAATTTGCATGGTTTATAATTAAGGCCGTATTGTGCAGTTTTTGAGATAAAGTACATTACTTGTATTGATGCTTACAAAAGATTATTATTGTATGGGGGAGCGATGAAAATTATGAATGAAAACTAGGTCGCTGATATTGAAAGTTTGAGATGCACTGGAATAAAGTCTTCAGATACAAAAATTAATCGTATAAGTATTTTTCTCCTTTTTTTGTCTCGTTAAATTATTTAGGATAAAGATAGAGTTTTTTTTAACACATAGGCCACCAATACGACCGAAATGTGGATCCTAACGAATGGCATTAACGTGGGAGTGACCAAAATAATCGGTGACGCCATCCACGAAGAGATCAACAGGCGGAATTCGAAAAGTCATTTTCAGAAAACTCACCATATGGACTCGGACCACAATTCCAAAATAGTAGTCATCGGAGTGGCCAGGGAAGATCTACTTAATCACGGAGATTCTTTCGATGGAAGTGTAAGTACCATATTTTTTAGAACTTTTTTTATGCATCATTATTCTGAATGGTCGCAAAATGATCTTTTTGATTGAAAATGTGATTTAATTTTTTATAAAAGAGAAGTAATATATATATATATATATATATATAATGATTTTTTTCAAAAAATAATCTTTTTACAAAGAGCTGCAAGCGATATATGAGTATCAGATTTTTTCTAAGACCATGATCTAATAATAAAGAAAACAATTAAGTTTTGCTTTAGTAATTTACGTCACACTGTGCCACGTGTGAGGATAATCGGGCATATTTAGAATTAATCTCGAAAAATTATTCTTTTTTTAATGGAAATACGAATATTAATAAAATATGATATTCTACCAAATTAAACCTTACTTATAATTAGTACAAGGAAATTCTAAATTGCATCCGCGATAAAGATATCAATACGAAACATTTTTGTAATTATATAGAAAAATTATTATATATAGCATCTTTTGTTTGAATTAACATTCATAACAATATCTGCAACAAGTAGTGATGATAAAAAGCCCTGTGGCTGAATCCTAGCGTATCGTGCTTTTATGCCACAGGTCTGGGACTAAAATTCCTGTAGTATCTGACTAGCGTTGGCATATTGTTTGGTGGTAGATTCTGTAAGGGTTGGCGACTTCCCGCAGGTGCGGGGGTGCAGGTTGCTAGTTTAAGGAAGAAGTTTGCTTGACTCTGAAGGGGATGTTCGAGGGAGGATAAGGGTCCCTTGTTTTGTTTAGCGCGAAGCGCTAAAACTGTGTCCGGGCGAAGAAATCGAGAACATCCGTGAGAGAGTGACCTCCGAGGTGGTCTGGTAAAAAGAGAATAGAGTATCTTGGGATTGATTTGAGATTGTAGTTTGATTGTTATCTGATTATGCTTACTCAATAGAACTTATGTTAATCAAGATGTTGCGTTTAATCAAGAAATGTATTAATCAAGATTGAATTATGTGTGCGTTGATGGATGTGAGAAGTTTATTACGACAGTAATAAAGATATTACAACCCCGGACTGGGCAAGATCGACTCAGTCTTTGATCTCTTCTGTGGGTCGATCAATGAGTGCCAAGCTTGCTTGGGAACTAAACGCTGGGGGTTTCAAGTCAATCTGACCCCCAGACTGGAACATCTGCTCGTGCACCTTAATGCCCAATGTTATGAAAACTGTGATGGGCCCAGTAGGCCTTGGCTCTGTATGGGCTGTTGCGCTACTTAGTTTAGTAATGATGAGTTTCGGAGTACTTGAAACGACAATCAAATGCCTAAAATAATCACCTGCATATTCTATTCTTCTTGAATAGAAAAGTTTGTTTTCTATAAAATTCCCTCTTAGACATTATTAAATTTATAAAAATGTCAGCTTTTTATACATAAATTGAGTTAATCTTCATAGTCCTCAAATGATGTGATGCGAAATTTTGGCCGGAGACGGAACAGACAGACAGACAGAGAGAGAGAGAGAGAGAGAGTTCAGACACCGTTCTCGTCATTTGAATATAATAAGAAATAACGACATCAATGCCGAAAGCTGAGTCTGTGATGTTTCTGAAAAAAAAATTTTTTTACTCATTTTTCCCCCTGTGTTTTATTTTTAACCCTCTTACATTCTATGTCATATATGGATACCCTACACCAAGGGTGACAAACTCAAAAACCAACTTGAGCCAAGCAATCAAGGTTTAACTTTAGATGGACCACAAAAAAATCAATATTCATATAAATGTATACGTTTATTTCAAATATTACAATATAAGAAATATAAATGAACAAGAAAGATTTAATGTTTTTGTCCTGACACTTGACATCTTTGCTCTTTTATCTTTTCTATTTCGGGAAAGTTTTTGATATTTTATTATACATTACTGTGCACTGATAAACTGGACGGGCCGCGAGTTTGACACCCCTGCACTACTCTGATGGACAAAAAAAAATACATGTAGCAGGTTAAGGACAGAGAAAAAATATGCATGTAGTGTAAAGACCAAGGATTGGTGAATGTCATACATACAGATGGGTATTAAGAGAACAGTATACACTTCGTTAAAGTTGTGTTATCTGAAATTAAGCACAAAAGATGCATTGTTGGTGAAAAATGTGCATGGTAACTTGAGCACATAAATTTAAAATCGTGCAAAGAACAAACTACAGGCCTAAGAAACATGTCAGTATATGTCATCGTGAAATCCGATGCAGCTTAACGTGTCGTGGCATGCTGTTAACAACTGTTAACAGGAGCTATTGAAATGTATTTTCACACACACACATACATTCTTTCAATGAATGAATGAGAATGCATTCATTTGTTGGAAGTTGGAATCGAACAGGAAGATGTCGGACTATGAAATCACAAATATTTTCAACTGGATTTAAGCCTACGGTACATGATAGAAAGAAAATGTTGAAGATCTTAGACGTCTAGACTGTTCTAGAACAGCGAATGTGAAATGACACAGATTGTGTCGACCAACGGAATGTCACCAAAAGCAGCATGAAAAAGACGAACATGAAGCAGCAAAGCTTTTACAATCAGCCTCCTTGTTCCAGCTGGCATCACACAGTGGCGTGTGGCTATTCACCATGATTCAAATCCACACAACTACATTATGAGAAACATGTAGACGCATTTCATAGGTATTTTGAAGACAATGCGCTCAAACCCTCTCACACCAGATCATTTGACGTTTGTAATCAGATGGAATACTCAATCTACTATCTTCTGAGAAGAACACACATGCACAGTAGTTCTGATTAATGAAAAAAATAAAAAGAGTAAAATTGTAACATTTTTTGATGCTGACCACACCATTGCAAATAGGCACTAGAGTGCTTTATTAATGTTGGGACACATGCAAAGAAAAAATGATCCAGCTTGGCGTAAGCTCAGGAATGTTTTCAGTGATATTTAAGAACCTATGGAAGCACAAAATTCATTGGTCACTTGATCAGTCGTAGTATGATGGTTCCCTTTAGATTTTACAACGATATACCTGTCTTCTACGACTTTAGTACTGCAAGGATTACTTCTCAGCTTGGGACTGTTACACATTCTACTTGTTTGAAATGATGCCCTAAGTCGGGAACAACACTGGTGATATAGAATTTTCTGGTAACATTCCTTATTTCTTTTTGTTATTTTCCCAGATTTCTAGTAATCCTTTTACATATGAAGTAATTTAAATGATAGTATCTCTGCTGGACTTGTTCAAAATTCCACCCACGCATGCACACACAAAAATGTCCAATTTATTCTTTTATAAACACATTTTATTGTAACCAATTCTATGTGCACGAGTTAATAATCTTCTATCCTGCTGTTATTTTAGTCACGCCTGCGCACTAGGAAAGTTTCCAAGTATAATATCTTTCGCTCTGCATCATGTAATTATGTTCAGTTATTCAAGTTGATGAGCTTGATTTTGAGGTTGTCGTTAAGGAATATAAGATTCCTCCTTACGCGCGCGTTTTTTTCACCAGTGTTTCATAGTAAATGATGTGTCAAACTGTTTGCTTATAATTACAAAAAAATAAACAGGAATATTTTAAAGTTACAAAGGGATAATGTTGGTTCTCAGATTAGAATAGATATACATATTTTCCGTCAGCATTGTGGTCTTCACAAATACAAAAATTTCTTTTCTCTATAGTAAGACTTTAAGCATACACATGTTGCTTCATTGTATTTTCTCATTCTGTTTCAAGAGCCCAAGGCTTGAAATCGAAAATGAAGGAAATAAAATCGAAGAACAGAAATTTGATCTCAATCCTGATCATACTCATTTCCTGATCGTAAAAGACGGCACTATCAACAAGACTGGAATAAATTACTTTCTGCTACGATTGCAACATTATCTGGCTTCTTCATTGGATCAACCAAGGAATTCTGCTTCTAATTATCGTAAGTATTTGCCTTGGTCTTTTTTTACTTTAAATGGTAACACAATTGTACGGTGTGAAATGTTGATTGGCATTTCTTTTGTGGGAATTCTTCATTGTGATCAGTATTTAGTATTCGATTTAGGCAGGAGGAGAATAAAAGTTTCTGTTCATTGCTATAGAAAGTAAACTATAATTGGAAGATAAATATTGAAAAGCAGAACAGAATGCTTTTAGCGAAATTACAATGAAAGAGAAATTGTTACTGTAGCAAAGGTGACGACGGTTTGGAGAAATTTGAATGGTGTGTATAATTTTGTGAAGATATCTCTTATTTTTTTTTTGTTTCTTCGTTCTATAAGTACTATTTTTATTTCTTTATTTCGTTTTATCGATTTTTCACTCCATCGAATCTGTGTGTATTTCTCAAAATTCCTCACAAATGGGAAGATCTAGAACGAATAGTAGTTCCGATCTTAGTGATACAGGTTTAGGAAGCACTAAATAAATTTATTGAATCAAGAGCTATTTACTACAAAAATGATTTTATCACTATTTACTACAAAAATAATTATTTAGCTGCTTCAGCTCTGATTGTGAAAACTTTAGCATATAACTTTGAGAACTAATAAAAAACTAGATTAAAATTTATCATTTTATGTTTCTATTCGACTAAATATACATACTATTACTTTTCGTCTATAAAACTATTACTATTACTATAAAAATTACTATATTTGTCTAAATATATAAGAAACTTAAAAACTAATTATTTAAACAAATTGTATAAATTCTTTTCTTAGAATTCAGTACATCTTTGTGAGTCTAACACTTATTTTTTTTGGATTTTTCGAACAAAATAGGAATCATAATTTCCGTTCTTTTAGAACTGACTTTACCTGTTCTTGTGCTAATTTTTACGAACAAATTCTTTTAGCTGTTCTTTAGTTCTTTTGAAATTTGAATTCCAAGATAAAAGAGTCATATGTGTGTATTCAAAGTAATTTAAACTTACCTAATATATTTTTATGCCATTGTTCACTCTCTCTACATATTTAAGAAGAAAGCTGAAAAGAATTGAAAGACCTTTTGTGCTGGGTCTTCTACCCTTCTCATCGAGGGAAATCTGTTCGTTAAGAACTGGTTTCTGGCAGAGGACAGAGGAGGTCTTTCAGAGCACGAGGTATCCAACCCAAAGGACTTTGCGGGCCACTTCGGAAAAAACATTATAATCTGGCGGGTTGTACATAAAAAAAATGTACCTTTATATCAGATTTGAAAGCAAAAAAACATTTATTGCAATGAAAATTTAAAACAGAATGAATTATTATTATTGTTTTCATTATTTTGTATGTATACAGACATAGATAATATAATAATGTTTTAATAATATAATAATGCAATGATCAAATAATGTTTAAAATATTGAAATTGCCATTTTCTTGAAAATTAAAGTGTTCTTTTTGAATTGATCTTTCGTTACTCATTGTTGAAATTTGGTTTCGCTGTCACTCGCAAACAATTAAGTACACATTGCCCTTCATCTTAACCGCCCAGAATATTTTTTTTAAGCTTTAAAAACATCTCTGACAGCTTCTTACTTTTTGGGCACTCCAAACAGAAAAGAAGGAGGAGAAATGAAAGTCGCACACACAGAGAACATGTGCCATCCATAGTAAAGGGTATGCATATTGCAATTCGGAATTTATTAAAAAAGTAATTTATTACAATAAAATAAAATGTAACTGTTTGATAAAAGATAAGTCTATTTTAATCTAAAGTACATTTCTATTATCAAAAAGGATTTATTTTAAAACAAGAACAGGTAACAGGCAAATACATTGTAGATTTATATATATACACTCTGTCGCAAAAAAATATATGCACCCAGAAGAAATCAAGCTACAATCACGAAACTCGGCAAGAATGTAGTCTGGTAAGAGATATGCAAATGATTAAAATTTCGAAGCCAATGAGACAAGGCTAAGTGTGCTATGCGCCTATTAGTTGCGCAACTGGGAGAGTTTAAAAGCATGAGTACGAGCGCCGTACGGCTATCCAAACGAATCTGATGACTTTGATAGACGATATTGAGACTTAGGATGCCTCTAAGACGTAACCGGCGGCAGTACGAGCAGCTGACGGACTTTGATAGGGGCCGTATAATAGGCCTCAGAGAAGCAGGTTGGTCGAATAGACGTATCGGCCGCCACCTCGGTCGGAGCGATATGGTAGTTGCTCGGTGTTGGCAACAGTGGATCACAGAAGGTAGAGTGTACCGTCGCGGAGGGTCAGGACGTCCCAGGAACACAAATGATCGCGAGGATCGTGCAATCAAAAGAGTGGCCACTTCGGCACCAACAACGTCGCTAGCATCGATTCAACTCCACTTACCTCCTTCCAGACATCCAGTGCCATCAAGAGAAACCATAAGGAGACGACTGACCGAAGTTGGCTTGAGGAGCCGACGTCCGCTAAGACGCTTACCACTGACCCCACATCATAGGCAGTGTCGACTGGATTTTTGCCGACCTCGGGCAACTTGGAGTGTGACAGACTGGAGACGTGTCATCTTCAGTGATTAATCCCGATTCAGTCTCAATGCTGATGACCACCGCACACGTGTCTGGAGGCGCACCGGCCAGCGGTCCGATCCGGCATTTATTGTCGAGCGGCATACAGCAATTTCACAAGGTGTGACAGTGTGGGGAGCAATTTCTTGGGACACACGATCATCTTTAGTGGTCCTTCAAGGCACTTTGACAGCTCGCAGATACGTGGACGATATTTTAACGCCGATTGTGCTACCCATGCTATCAAGTCGCCCAGGTGCCATTTATCAACAGGATAATGCTCGTCCACATACTGCGCGGCTCTCCCAACAATGTCTTCAAGGATATGACGCCCTACCATGGCCTGCCAGGTCACCAGATCTTTCGCCAATAGAGCATGTCTGGGAAGGCAACTGCAGCCGTCCCGAGATACAGGAGAATTAACTGCGCAGATGCAAAGACTATGGCAGGATCTTCCACAGGGGGTCATAAGTGATCTAATTGAATCGATGCCACGCCGAATTTCGGCTTGTATAGCTGCCAGAGGTGGCTTTACTACTTACTGATTTTTAACCTTTTGCAAGCTGTAACCGCTTAATAAAATGATATTTTGTTCTGAATTTTTAATCATTTGTTTATTTTCATATACACTACATGCATACCAAATTTCGTGAATGTAGCTCAATTTCTTCTGGGTGCATATATTTTTTTGCGACAGAGTGTATATATATATATATATATATATATATATATATATATATATAAATTTCACCTCAAATAAATTTCAAAATGAAAAAAACTTTAAAAACCTGATATTTAAAAATTTGTTAAAAAAAGTCAGTGGGCCGCAACTTACGTACTGGCGGGCCACATGCGGCCCGCGTGTTAGACACCCCTGTTTTAGAGAAAGAGATTACCCCCCATTTTTTTGTTGATCCCAATCCTTAATCACAATTCAAGTCCAGTTTTCAAGAAGTTATAAGAAACGAAATTGCAACGCAAAATAAATTAAATGACAGTTATATGGATGATGAGATGAATTATGCAAAACATTTATTTTATTATGCAAAGTATTTGTTACAGCAATGAATCGGCTTATAAATTTATAAAGAAAAGCTTTTAGATAAAAAGATGCCATACCCATTACCAGTAAATACCTGAAAATCCCCCAAGAAATATTCATAAAAATAAACAAAGATATTTTTAAAAAATTAGATGAAAAATGAAATTACATGGGAAAATGACCTATTTTTTATATATGTTTACCGCTCTTTTTTTAAAAAATAAAATTAATGAAAATTGGATTAGGAATCCATGAATTGCTAAAACAAGCTTTCTGAAAGGGAAGTACTTGTGTTGCTTTAAAGTATGTTAAAAGGCTGTTTAAAAGTAAAATATCAGTTTAAGAAAAATTATAAAATTATAAAGAATAAAATTTACTGAATTGGGCATGTTCGCGCTTTGATGTTCTTTACTCAAATTACCGTAAGAATGTAATTTTTAAATCCGAATATCTCTTTTGGAAGAATACTTTGTATTTTAATGGATTTGAAAATATATGTATTGCTCACAGTGGCGTAACGAAGAATATTAGGGCCCCTCTTCAAAATCAGGTTTTGTGCCCGTAGCCCAAATACGTACATGATATCAGTCAGGTTTCAGCCCCCCCCAGAACACCTGATCTCTCCCGCAATGTGAGGTTTGAGGGGATGTACATTACGACACTGATTGCTTTATATATAATCTTTGAATGATGTTCTTTTTTAAATAACTCTCAGCAAAAAGGTAGCTGTAAAAACACATAATTTGTGTGTATGATTTTCATTAATTTCTTACTTGTTAAGTCTATGTTTCCTTTTAGGCTTTACGGTTGCTAAGTCCTATGATATGTGGAGTTAACCCTTTCGCGGACAATGGCTAATATGTCTAGCCACATATTAAAATTTTTTTCTCCGGATTGTGGATATTTAGTCTATCCACATGCGTTAATTGAAGCTAAAACGCATAAAAACCAATATAGATGTTAGCACGATAACTTTTTTTGCATTTCATGTCCTCTGATGGGTAGTTAAAAACAGTTTTTCTCAGTGTAAAGCTACGAATTGTATTTTGATTCCTATAAATAAAATTTCTGATCTGTGAAAAAAATTTCGACAAGTCATAGGTACACTTTTCTTTCATCTGAATGAATCAAGCAAATGTGCGATGAAAAAAAAAGATTTTATTTAGATTTTTGGAAAGCTTTTATATGTGGATAGAGGCTTATCCACTGCCCACTTAAAACATAAAAGTGACCTTGACATTTTCGCTCTTCCTCCCTTTGAGAGAATCAAAACAGAAGGTGATCTGTACAGCAGATGCTCTCTTCGCAATACCAGAAAAGACGTTCATCGTTCTCGATAGCTGTGTCGGTCCTGCAACGTACCATTGTGCCTTCAAGCAAATGGTCCTACTTGTTTAGAAAAATTCCACAGTTAATAGCTTATTAAATTTGTGAAATAACTAATTTAAATCCTCCAAAATATTACTTTATTTCAAACTTTTATACTAAAATCAAATAAAATATAAAATGTGGATATGTACCAACTTCAATGTATATTTTAGTAAGTATTCTATATTGCTCAATTATACTATTATTATTTTATTTTACTTGTGCCTTGTATTTAATTGTTATTGAAATAGTTATTAGCATAAATGTTAATTTTTCATAAAAAGTTTATTGCAATATGATTAATCATTTCTGTCCTGAAAAGTAAGTTAAATGTCGTAAATGCGCAGTGGCTAAAACGTCTAGCCACCACCCAGTAATAAAACCCCTCATCAGATATTGTTTTTGTGACTAAATAATGTTTATAGAGGATGAGATCATTACATTTATCAAGTACTTTATCACAGAAAAGTGTATTTTAGCTTTGTGCCCGCTAAAGGGTTAAGTTATGATATACTTATCTATATAAATTCGTGAAAAACATTTGTAAAATGTTAATTTTTGATCTAATATAAGGTTTCTGTCTTTACTGATAAAAAATAACACCCCTTTGGAATATTGGCTAATCTTTTGGGATCAGTTTGAAAATCAACACTAGTTTTCTCATGCAATAAAATGAATATATTATTATCAAAATACCATCTCTTGTATTTCTTTAATATAATAATAAATTGTATAACTTACGATACTTATTTGAATCTAAGCCATTTTCGATTCTAAGCCACACCATAAATTCTCAACAAATATTTGTGAAAAATGAAAAATAGTGTGAAATGATTTATCTATATCAAATGTTACTAAATTAAAATTAATTTAAAATAAGAACTAATGAGAAGTGAATAATTAGTTGTTTTACCAGATTAATAATTTTTTAAAAATACATAAATGAGCCTGTAACTGCTTTTATTGCCCCATTTAACGAATTTTTTCCCCTTCGATTCAAAGCTTCACCCGATTTTCATTATCATTAACACTGGAAAAAAGCGCAACTTAGATCCGAGTAAATGCGGTATATAGTGATGAGGAATATATGATTGTGACCCTTAAATCATTGCAAATTCTGAAATTTTTCACTATAATTCACCTATTTTTCGATTTTTCAGGTTTGAATCATTGTTCACTGGGCATTCTAGAAATTCCCGTTGTTGCTGTACTCTTTCAAGGTGGCACAGACTGTGCAAGGTTAGTCTTAGACCATCTAAAAAGACACCTTCCATTGGTCGTTATGAAAGGATCCGGTGGATTAGCAGATATACTCGGATTCGCCTACTCTGAAATCAATCAAAGGTAAATAAAAATGACAATACTGCCCATTAAAATTGCAATATTAAGAAGGAGAGAGGATATATACGTCACAAATTAGCATAAAAGGGGAAGAAAATGCTGCTATATGTAAATGAATTACTATTTAAGTGCAATAGAACGAAGCAAGAGGGAGAAATGACTGTACTCGTATATAAAAGGAGAATTATTTAGATATTATGGTTTGTAAAAAGATCGCGTAATGTCTCGTATAAGAAGAACTATATAAGAAAGACTATCAGCAAGTGGTGAAATACTATAGCAGCTGAACAGTGGCCTATCAAGAGTGCCGTTTTCGTTTCTACGATACTTGCACTCGTCAGAGTCCAACGACTGTCTTGCGAATATGGAATCATATTGAACGATGGATTTAAGAGGTTCATACTGAGCTTTCTGCTGGATAATCTCCACTTTTCTTTCTTGTGCACATAGTGGAATGCATGCGTAGGATTTGTAATAAAAAGTGTTAGTCATTATAATGGGAACAATCCTCCTTCTCATTTTATCAAAACCCTTTATCAAAACCCTTCCTTGTGTGTGTTTGAGTATTTTAGTTGAAAGTGTTTATATCCAGATTGTGTGTGTGTGTGTGTGTGGAATGTGAGCAGTACGTATCTACTAAAAACCCTTTTAATCATTTTTACGCATAAATTAATACATTTAGAGATTAATTCATGACATAAATTTAAATACATAAAGATAATATACAATGTGTATTACTACAACGTTTACAGACATTCAGGACAGATAGAGAACCCTAGACGATGGGAAATCTCATAAGAATACATGGCCGAAAACGCTTTCTTAGCGCGTTAGTGACGACACAAAACACAAGAAAAACAGGACAAGAATAAGAGAAGAAAACGTGTTTACTATTTTTAGTAAGGCAAAAAAAAAAAATAATGGGAAGTCTTTGGTTGGTGTACGCGATACATGGCACTACGTGAACCGAAACATTAGATGACTATGCATGCGTACACGTGGGTTTTTTGCTGCTGCTCACTCCATGAAGCTTCATTTCGCCTGCCGATAAAATTGAAATAGAATGGAATGTTGCACAAACGCTGAGCTTGCTGATATGCATCTGGCATACGGGGCGCTGATTGCAATAGACGAACCACATAGTCAACCAACGTTACCTCTGGAGGCAAACTTCCATCAACGCCTCCTTTGCACGCTTGAATCAGAGTCTGACAGCGAATCCTGCATCGTGAACACACAGAAAGGTGAGCGATAGTAAGAACACCAAACAACATGGAGACTGTACCGGATCTGGCGAAGAACAATCCCGGCATCAGGGTGTGGGCTATTTCCAGTTATATCGGGATTTCCCATATGACCGTCTGGTGGATCCTGCATACTAGGAAAGTGCACCGCTATCACCTCGATATGCAACCTTAATGTCACTTTAATGTTACTTCTTAATATTTTGCTGAACGAAGGATAATAATTATGTTTTTTCCCTCTTATTTCTGTCCTGTCTTTTTTGTGTTTTGTATGAGGCAGGAAAGTATTTTCCGTCCATGTATTTTTTTTCCTTTGAAATTCCCTATCGTCTAGGTTTCCTCTGTAATGTCCTAGCGTCGTCAATTGATGACTCTTGAATGCTTTTTTAAAAATTATATTACACTTTATACACATTTAATTACAAACTACATAAAATTATATTATACTTTATACACATTTTAAGTAAGAATCATATAGAACCCGAGTCTGTTGACAATTGTAGAAAAATAAAGCCAATTATTGACAACACATCTACCTCCGGCAGATACAAAAACCTCCCCGAAAAGCTCCCTGGTGGACCTTTCCGTCTTCCTTCATTGCGAGACAATCACCGAAAAAATACAAATATCCATACCAGTAGCGCACACAGGAATTTTTCAAGGGGATTGGGTCCGGGGTCGAAAGTTCATCATCCTTGTATCATGCTCCTTTTGATTTTGTCGATTTTCGGGAACAAATTACAGTAAAAAACTAATTATTGAATTAATAATTATCATTAATTAATGAAATTAATCATTAATAACAAATACTTAATTAAATTTTTCATACTATATACTTAGAATTACAATCAATCGGAAAAAATATCAAGGGCTTTGGGGGGGGCGGGTCCGGAGCCCCAGGAACCTTGTATGTGCCGCTGATCCATACTAAGCTCGCTGGCGGAGCTAAACAACCTCCCCCGTCGAGAGGTAATCACCGAAAACACTGGCGTGACACTCGCGCAATCGCAGTACCTCTGATCAGTCCGCGTTGCCACCTAGAGTTTCAGAACGGGTCTTGAATTCGTTACACCACTATCTGTCCTGGAATTTTGTTATTGTTGTACTGATATCCCCTATATATAAATTTGAGAATATGACTTTAAAATAACTTTTTAAAATAATCATTGGGCTTAAGAAAACATTTCTATTTTTACTCATCGAGTAATTTTATTGACTAATATTTTCATGTTCTTAGGCCTCAAGGTATAGCTGATGCTGAATTTTGCGAAAATTATCTAAAACCGGAACTCTCACGTAAAATCTCAGAGAAATTTCCGAAATTGAGAGATAATAGCTTGTCCCGAAATATATTCCGAGACAGAATAATGGACATTATACGTTACGCAAAGCAGGTATGGAATCGATATTTTTATCATTACTTTTAAAACTGTGTTTCTTTTTTCGAACCAGTCTTTTTTTGTCCCACATATTGTAATCATACTTCACTGAACTGTGTAACGATTCTTGCATTATAAATTTTCGTTTCACACTTTTATTTTTGTGGGAAAAATCGATTTGTGACTCTTGACATTCGATATTATTAGACAATATTCTTGAAAGAAAGAGAAATTCAATTTATTTGTATATAGTTCACTAGGGTATAAGGAAGACTTTATATTTTTTATTAATACAGAAATAATCATGTATAAAAAAATTGAGAATTAATATTATCAACAGTTTTTTTACATGAATTGCGATTAAAAACTCGAATTCTTTATCGAAATAAAATGCTAGATTTTAGTTACTAATGTAGTTGTGAAAGCAAGAAAATACAACTATTCTTAAGAATTTATTTGGTTATTTTCCCCTTATTTCTTTCATTATTATTTATTATATTAACCTACACGTATTCAAGATGTTCAAAAAAAATTGTGTATTCCAGTTAAAAAATAATTAATTTCATAGTATTTAAGCCAAATATTTCTGGAATTAGGAAGTTTTGTAAATTAAGGATATAATGAACTGTTACAGATTAATTAATTAATGAAAACAAAAAAATAAATAATTAAAGAATAATAAATTAATTAATGATGCACATTATATAAGAGCCGTATGAATTAATATGAAATTGAAAAAAAGAGCTTCAAACTTTTATAAATACGCTCATGGACAAAAAAATTAGCGCACCAAGAAGGAGTCGTCAAAATGAAACAAAATTTTACATACGTAATGACTACTTTGATATAAGTAAATGATTAGAAAATCAAAGAAAAAGGCAAAGGAATGGACAATTTAATAACCCTATTGGTCCTCTTCTAACGCGAATGCACGATGTGATACGATCGGGCATTGAGGCATACAAGTTATGTATGATGTCTTGAGACATTTAGTTCCATATTAGCTGTAACCTTGCCTTTAGTTCGCTCAAACTCGTAGGATGCCCAACTCGCCGTCCAGAATGATCTCAGATACGCTCGATTGGAGATAAATCTGGAGATCGGGCAGGCCAAAGAAGGGTAGTAACAGTGCGGAGACAGTCTTGTGACAACCTTGCCGTGTGAGGCTGAGCATTTTCTGGAAGCTGTTGCATGAGTGACAACACATGTGGTTGCAGGATGTCATGGACATACCACTGGGCTGTCATGTGGTGCCACGGATCAATACTAGGGGTGACTATGTATTGTAGGCAATGCCTTCCCCCATAGCATCACACCAGCTGTGGGAGCGGTGTGTCGCTGTGAAGCAAAGGTAGGATTGAGGCGTTCACCATGGGGTCTCCACACACGAACACGATTGTCATCACTACTGAGATTGAATCTGGATTCGTCGCTAAAGACAACCTGGTTCCATTCCGTTGCAGTCCAGTTTTCTCGTGTGTGGCACCACTCCAAACGGAGACGTCGATGGGTGGGCGTCAAGGGCAGCACATGTAATGGGCGCCGCGATCCCAAATGACCTTCAGCCAGGCGCCTTCGTATGATTCGAGGAGACAAAGACCCCCAATAAAGGTGCTACATTTGCCTGGATGGTGGCCACCGATGATGCAGTTAGCTGTACTCATGCATTTCTTATGATGTGGCGGTCTTCTCGACCATTGGTCTGTCGAGGACGTCCTGTTCCTTGTCTTCGTGTAAATGACATCTCTCGGATCCACTGGTCCCAGCAATTCCTCACAACACAATCCGAGAGGCCTAATTGACGAGCTACTCGCCTAGATGACTACCCAGCTTCCATCATGCCGAAGATTCTCCCCCTCTCAAACTGCGATAGCTGCTTATATTGTCTTTGAAAATGGCATAATGGCATGTCTACCTCAGTTCTTCCTTTGTAAACGATTCAGCATACTCAAACAAGCTTTGGTTACCTGTTTTATACTCCACGGAGAACGATGTTAAACGCCCTCTACCGGCTATACGGAATGCGCAATCACGCTGCATTTCTAATCATTTGCATATCTCCCCGACATGTACCTTCATGCCAAGTTTCGTTACGATAACGCAATTATTTTTTGGTGTGCTAATTTTTTTGTCCATGAGTCTATTTTCATACGTTTTCCAGTTGGTATGCACTGATGGGAAAAAAATCCCAACACCAAGAAAAAATTATTACAGACTAATGAAACTTCTGCAATAAATTTGTCTTCGTAACATATTTACTTCACAAAAGTTTTAAATCACATTTTTTAATGTAAGCGTGAGAAGAGCCATTTCAAATGTGAAAGGATAGTACATTAATAACCAGAATAACCGCCATACTTTTGAATGCAAGCATGCAGACGTGCGTGCAATATGTTGTACATGTATAGGATATCAGTTTCAGGAATTAAATTACATGCCTTTTATACTTGGTTAGTCAATATAAAGATATCTACTTCTGGTTGTGGTCGACGATGGAATTACCGTCCAATGAGGCTCCATTCATGCTCGTTTGGAGATAGATCTGGTAATCTAGAAGTTTCTGATTGAGACAACACGTCGACACTCTATATATTACTTTGAGTTACAGCAGCAGTATGAAGAAGCACGTTATCCTATTGAAAATCATCCCTTGAATAATGATCATAAATGGCAACAGAACAGTTTGAATCACCAGACTGACGAATAAATTTTCAGTCAGGTTGCGTGGATTAATCACAAGAATATTCCTGTTACCATAGAAAATTGCACTCCTGACCATAACTCCAGGTGTAGGTCCCGTGTGTCTAGACTACAGAAAGGTGGTTTGCAGGTCCTGACCGGATTTTCTTCTAATCCAGGGGTGTCCAACACGCGGCCCGCCAGTACGTAAGTTGCAGTCCACCGACTCTTTTTAAAAGAATTTTAAGTATCAAGTTTTTAAAGGTTTTAATTTTGAAATTTATTTCAGGGGAAATTTATTTGTATATATAAATCTACAATGTATTTGCCTGTTGTCTGCTCTTGTTTTAAAATAAATCCTTTTTGATAACAGAAATGTCCCTTAGATTAAAATAGACTTATATTTTATCAAGCAGTTCAATTTTACTATATTAAATTTCTTTTTTAATAAATTCCGAATTGCATTATGCATATCCTTTACAATGGATGGTACATAATTCTCTGTGTGTGCGACTTTCATTTCTCCTCCTCCTTTTCTGTTTGGAGTGCTCAAAAAGCAAGAGGCAGTCAGAGATGTTTTTTAAAGTTTAAAAAAATATTCAGGACGGTTAAGATAAAGGGCAATGTATACTTAATCGTTTGCGTACGACAGCACAATCAAATTTCAACAATGAGTAACGAAAGATCAATTCAAAAGGAACTCCGTAATTTTTAAGAAAATGGCAACTGTAATATTTTAAACATTATTTGATCATTTCATTATTACATTATATAAACATAATATATTATCTATGTGTGTGTATATACACATGAAAAGTAATGAAAACAATAATATTAATTCATTCTGTTTTCACTCCAATGAATGTTTTTTTGTTTCCAAATCTGATATAAGGGTCCATATTTTTTATGTGCGCCCGCAAGGTCATTTGGGTTGGCTACCCCTGTTGTGATCAATATACGACCTTAATTGTCACCAAAACAGAAACGGCTCTCATCGGAGAACACATTGCATAACCACTTTAACCTCCAATTAATTCAAGGTTCTGACGTCAGTGATTTTGAGTTAATGGTATGAACGTTATAATGCGTTTGGCTCGGACTATTCCTCAAACAATTTATTTGTAACAGTTTACAGTGTCACTCTGGCGCCAACAATAAACATAATTTTTGTTGGCGATGTATTAAGATTCTCTACAGACATAAGTTACATTCGGCGGTCTTCTCTATCAGTGATGACCCGTGCGTGGTTTCACTCCGGTTTTCTTCAGATAGTACCTTCCTGCTGCCAACTATCATGCACAATGAATGCATTCTTGTCAAAATCTTTTTGGAATATCGCGGGAAAAAAATCCACCTTCCCTTTCCTTCCCTTATTATACAACCTCGTTCAAACTCAGTGAAATATTGACACTAGTTTCTTCAACTTCTCAACAGGGCCAAACATCAATTCTCTACGTCGAATCTTAACGAGAAATTACGTTCACTAACTTTACAGCTCGTATTTTAACTAGACGAGATTCGCATGCTCGAAATGGTGCTACTAGCGCTGCACTTGTATACGTGAAATTTGAATCAAATCATCTTTCAGATGCATAAACACATTTATCTGCCTCTTCTTGATGTTGGCATTTTTATTTCCATCAGTATATTTAATAGTTTTTGGATCTATTTGACCTTTTTTTTTTCTGTATGACTGAAATGTTGCTTCGGATACATTGAAGGGCCAATTTTAAGAGTTTATAAATAAACAAAAATGTATGTAATATATATCAGATGTTTATATTTATATGATAGATTTCTTTTAAAGAAATATTTTCGACACAATTTATTTAAAAAATGAAAATAATAAAAGTCAATTAAGTCTTATATATATAAAAATATCAGTACACTTAGGGTTTAGTAAAATAATTTATGTAATAAAAATATTTATAACATAAGAGTGTGTGTGTAGAAATTATTTGAACATTTCATCGAAATAAGCACTTAGGTGCTTCTAAAATAGCGAAATATATTGCGTATTTAAAAGCATGGAATAAGTGAATAACAAAATTGTGTGTTGAAATTTAAATTCCTTTTTAATTTCCGTTATTTAATTTTCAGAAATTTTCACTTTTATGTGTTCACAAAATTTAAAATATATATGCTATAAAAATATTATAACATTTTATTTATTTGCCGATAATATAGACAAGAAAGTTAATTTTTAATGTATTTGTAATGATCCACACATTGAAAATGTTCTAACCCTTTCGCCTTTTTTTTCACAGAACGAACAAATATATTTAACTGTGCTCAATATCTATGAACACAGCTGCAACCTTGAAAATTTAGGGAACCATCTCCTACGTTCTTTATTCAAATGTAAGTCTGTTTTTTTTTTTAGTTGAAGCTTGTTTTTCCTATTCAAAATAAAACTTTGAATTTTATTTCAAAAAACATTTTAAACAATTAAACTAGGAATTTTTTTTAAAAAAACTTGCATTTTTATAGAGCAGCGTATCTATCAATTGCTAAGACATGTATAACAAAAAATGTAAGTAGAATTAAAAATTTTTATTATCATTTTAATGTTAAGAAATTTCATGAAACAGAATCGCAGCGAATTTTTTTTTTTAGTTTCTTACTCTTCTTCCCCTATGTACAAGAAAAAGCAAACTTAATTTTCGAAAATTGTTTTTGTTTGATCACTAAGTTAGAATTATCAAATTAAATTTATACGAAAATCAGCACCATAAATATTTTAATATTGCAAAATTTAACCTCAGCATATTAAATATTGCAAAAAAGGAAAAAAATGGATTGAATTTTTCATAAATGTTTTATATTGCTATTAGAAGTGTGATTGTTATAATTATCTATAGAAGTGTGATATTGTTTGCATGGCTTTTTATCATTGCGCCGAATTTGAAAATCTTTCTATATCTATATACAAGGTGGGACAATTAAATTCCTGGGCTGCGCATGCCTTAGCCGTTAGGCTTAGTGTGAAGGAATGGGAATGGAATATAATTGACCTTGATCTTTCCGGTGCTGGTGGCACGTTATTCCATCCTTTTATCTAATTCAGTTTGTTTTTTATCCTTGTTTGAGAAAAACGTTGTTGTGTCGAAGTGCCGCGATCAAGATAAAAGTAAAAATCAAGCTACGCATAAATTTGAAAAATTCCTCGTGAAGTTAAAAAAAATTCTAACTGAATGTTTTAAATTGTTCAAGGAGTGTTTTTGAAAATAATTGCACGTATTATAGTTAAATTTTTGAATGGCACAAATGATTTTCGGAAAATCGAGAGGTTACTGAAGATGATGAACTTTCTTGAACATGTGTGACATCAATAACAGGTGATGCTCATCATTTTTTAAATATAATTATGACCTTATTATGATTGAATGGGTACTTTGAGGCCAAACGTTAAACCAGTAGTACTATATTGAGGTCCTGCGAAAGTTTATAAAAAGAGTGTGGTAGAAAAGGGATGATCTGTAGAGCAACAACACGTAGATTTTGCACCAAGACAACGAACGCCTCGGTGCCCATTTACGCTCTCTGTAAAACAGTTCTTGGTGGAAAAACGCATTGCTATGCTCGAGCATCCAAATTTCTCACCAGATCTCGCACCATACAACTTCTAGCTGCTTCTTAAAGTGAAAAATGCATTGATGGGAATATATTTCCAATGTATAGGAGAGATGAAGGTAAAAACGACACACTTATTGAAGATGGTGACACCTAATAAGTCGCAACTTTGCTTTAAACGGTGGAAAACTCGTATATATTGATAGGGAAGGGGAGTATGTAGAAGGGGATTAAAAGGTATTTGTATATTGTTTTCAATAAAAGTAATTTTTAAAAATAGTCCAATTATTTAATTGCCACAGTAATATGTATCGGATATCCTAATGTATGTGCCTTTAATGAATAGCATATTTGCTAAGTTATATAATCCTTGCAGCACAGGTGATAGACAACACCAACTGGCATGCCCAAATGCACAAAGATTTGTACTTGACACTCGACTGGAACAGTCCGCACGTCGCCATGTCTGAAGTTTTCCTCAAAGATCCCTCCAACAAGTTTAAGGTATCATTTTATTTTATGATTTATATACTTTCAAGTCTACTTTGCTTTAATTTTATTCAAGAGGAGTCTCACTGAATCACTGGCGAAATATTTCATCGTTTTGTATTCACGATCGCAGTTAAAGGAAGCGTGTGAAATGGTATCGGATGTTTTGAAGTTTTCATAATATTCCAGATCAAAACATTGAAGATTCTTATAATTTAAAACTTCCATTATTTCCTGTGCAAGCGTATACTTCCCAAAGATATTCACTACACAAATAAAAAAAAATCATTGACCTTCCAATAGAAAAATTCTGCGGATATTATAAACATTTATGGGAAGATTACTTGTATTCTTTCACTGTATAATTCAAAATCTACGATCTCAGTCTTTAAGCTATTTTTATTGCTCTATTACAATAAATGTCGATGAATGTCGAATGGAAAATTCTTAGCTGTATATTCCTCTGCCTTTTAGTAGGAATGTAATAAAGGCTACGCGCATGAAAAATGCTAGTACACACGTGTAATTTATAAATATATAAATGCGTTCATTGTATAATTTTAGTTTTAGAATTTTTGTTATCTGTATTCAAAGAACAGATTGCAAGCTATCAGTGATAAATGTTCCATAACATTACATATCCTTTAAGAAAAGTGTTATTTACTACAGCTTGTTTTAAAAAAATAAAGGATAATATAGCACATCAGTACTTATTCTCAAAAATGAACTTCATTTTCGAAGTATATAAATAATAAAACCTTTAAAATAGTATAGTAAAAAGCAAAGCAAAAAAAACTACTTACAGGACTAATCAATAATAATTATAATAATAGATTCATCATTACTCCATTAAGCATGACGTAGTTTTAACGATTTAAAAATTTAAAAATTTTTTTACTGTTCATAATTAATTTAATATTACTTCAATTCTAATAAGACTTATGTGGATTCGGCGCATACAAAGATTATTATACACCAGTGCTTCTTAAAATTTAAATATTTGTGACCCAATTTTCAATCATAATTTACATCACGCCCCCTACATTCAATAACAATGTATCGAATTCAATAATAATAAACTAAAATACGACTTTAATTTTAAACTGTGCAAATTATCTACTAAGTATTCAATTTTCTATATAATATTATATATGACAAGCTGTGGAATCACTGGGGATTATTAAATTTGTTCTTAAATTAGTTTAGTTAAGTTAATTATCAAATACACATCGCGTGCTGTACTGATACATCTATAAGTGTATTATATGCATTTTTTTATTTTTTTATTATGTCAGAATGCATTTTGCTCTGCTTCCTTTCAGTAAATTAATAACTTGTTTTAAACTATCTTTTTTGTTTTTGACTTTTCAATATGCTCGCGCGCTTCACAGTTTGGGAAACGCT
The DNA here is from genome assembly GCA_019973935.1 of Trichonephila clavipes. NCBI lineage: Eukaryota > Metazoa > Arthropoda > Arachnida > Araneae > Nephilidae > Trichonephila > Trichonephila clavipes. The sequence continues at coordinate 57,533 of BMAU01005559.1, forward strand.
GCGTTACACAAAGGAAAGCAGTAAGAAATTAAATCATACATTTTCATTTAGCTTTAATATCATTTTCATTTAGCTTTAAATCTTATTGGACTAAATTGCATAAAAATGATCCTGAGTTATGCATTATTTTCAAGTGATATTCAGCTTAAATATTAGATTAATAATAATTATTTACCACGAATTTTTAATTTACCATACTGATTTATATAAAAAAATAACTAATTTAATTCACTATTCGGGCTCTATTTTCAGATCGATAAAGACTTTTTCGACGAAGCGGTTCTGAGGCCTCAAAGAGAAAGCTTCGTGGATTTGTTCCTAAACCAAGGATTCCAGGTTCATAAGTACTTAACTCCAAAAAGACTGATTTTATTGTTCAAAAAAGTTCGACATCAGGAATTTTTTCAAACAATTTGCTGGGAAGGAGCTTTAGGATATGGACCGGTAGGTATATTTTAAGCCATTTCAACAAAGTTCGATGAAAAAAGTTTTTTTTATGCTAATAATACAGTTTTAAATAAATAATATAATACTTGAGTTTCCAAATCTATATATGGCATGTTAAAGATCCTTAGAGTGTGTTCGGCTTAGGTGCTCTCGGCAAAATTAAATCCTAGTACAGGTTCGCATCATCAGAGCTCAGGTGTCTCCCTCAAGGGAGGAAACTGGGCGTCAAAATTATCTGCGGCGATTGGTATCCGCCTAAATGGCGCCACACTAAAAAGAGATACCAGCTTCCGGGGAATGTACAAGGTCTGCAATGGTAAAACACCAATCCGCAGACCTTTTGAAAGTAAAGCTTCCAATTCTCTAAATATACAGTCGGACCTTTATATAATGAATTCGCTAAATCCCAGAAAAAAGTTCGTTGCATGGAAAATTCGTTATATAGAGGTTAATCTTTTAATATACATTATAAACCACATAAAACAAATTTTAAATTCATAAACACTATATATTAAAAAAAGTAATTATTCACACCTTTTTTAAATTAATATATGTTTATTTTATACATCTTACACATAAAAAAAGAAAGAAAGAAAGAAAGAAAATCTGCAAGGAAAACAAGAAAAAAGAATGTCGAAGAATTCCCTGTATTTTCAATATTAAGAAAATAATTTTGTACTAAAATTAATGAATTTTAAGGACATTTTATAATTTAAAGCATACACAAGTAATATTAAACAGACATTATTTTATAATTAGAGCACGGGGATACGAGCCAACTCCACTGAGGGTGCATGAGGATATGGAAGATGTTTCTAATGAACTTAAAAAAAAGAGTTAAGGGTTAAATGCTGCACTTCTTGGATGAAACGTCCAGAACTCTCTATTGCTGTCGGCGATTTAGGATCTAATAAGACCAGTTCAAGATTTATGACCACCATAAAATGCGTTAAAGAGAGAATAACTTGAAATTTGTTCAGAAATACTTAAAAAAAAGGAAGAACAAAAATTGAGTCACAAAAAAGTTCGTTACATAGAAAATGCACTTCGCTATAGAGAGGTTATTTTACGAAGAAAATCCTGAAATGTTCACGGTTCCAGGAAAAAGTTCGCTATATAGAAAAATTTGCAATATAGTGGTTCGACTGTATTTTTCATTTTATTTAATTTATCACATTCATTGAAAAATCTTTCTGGGGCTGTGGGTAGCCTAGTGGTTAGAGCGTCGGACTCTAGACTGGAAGGCTTGGGTTCGATGCCCGTGCCACCAAATACCCTCCGAGTACACACGGAGTACGTGCTCGTTAAATCAGTGGGTCCGAAAGTCTTGTGGTCTGAATCACGAGGGCAGGGGACTGGAGAGTATTTCCCTCCCCTTTAGTTCCATGCCAAAGTTGTGGAGGTGGTGTCGCCATCCATCGTCCCTACCGAGAATTTCGCCGACCTAATTCGTACTGTCATCTGTATGGTGCTCAAGGCCAACGAGAGGCGTACTTCTAGCCCCTTGCCACGATGAATTTCGTGGGTCTCGATCTGACTACGTCAGACAGGTGGCATTCGAAGCAACAACAGTCACTGATAAATCTTTCTTTTCGAATGACTTATTTTATACCCTAATAATTTCGATTCACATATTTTATAGGTGTCCAACATCAAGAGAAACTTCATCGAAACCGATCTGAATTGGTTGATCGAGAAGACTACCTCCATGGAGAATTTCGTCAGCTCCCAAGAGCTCTCCTTGAATGCCATGGGGATGTACTGTACTGATCCTTCGGCAGCAGAACGCAAGGCAAAGGTACTTCTCACTTTCTGGGCCACCTACACCAACAGAATATTACTCGCCAAGACGTTGTGGAAGCATGCGGATCAGCCCATACATTTAGCACTAGTATTATCCATGATGATCGAAAGGCTGACTTTATACGTTACAGATACATCCTTGAAAGTTGAGATGGAAGAATCAAGCAGGTAAGTGCTTTGGATTTTGTCATAAGGACTCCTTATATCGTGGTTATTTTAAATTGAATATTATTATAGATGTACTAAATATTTTACAAAATAAGCTCAGTCCTGTCGGGAGGCAAATCTACACAGAAAACGTTTGAGATAACCTGATTAAAACTAAGAAATGTTCCTTTTCTCGAATACAGTAGAACCTGTTTTTGTGCGGTTTTTTTATGCGATTTTATTTTTGTGCTATTTGTTTTGTGCAATTTTTTATGTGCGATTTTGAGAGCGGATAAAAATATGCAGGGATCCAGCTTTTCAACAAATTGGAACAGAATTTTCTTAAAATTGATACCAGTTAAGAAAGGAGTATAAAATTCCAAAAAGGGCTTCAATCATGTATAGCTGGTAATCGTGGCATTTACAAGCAACTGACCACCCGTTCTTCGTCACAAAAACTTATCTCTTACTTTATGTTGCCAAAACATAAATCGATTGAAATTGCACCTTCAAGTGACTTCAAGGACTTTGTATTACGATGAGTAGCGATGTGCATTTTTAATACTTATCCGTATATACAATGAGAATCTATATGTTTTTAAAATGTTTCCATGTGTAATATATAATTATTTATTTTGTTATGGAGGTATTCTTACAAAAATTTCGTAAATAATTGGCATATTTTATAAATGCGACTTTTTTATGCGGTCCCTATCCACCGCATAAAAAACGTTTTTTGTGGTATTTTCTCGAATTATTTTGTTTTATGTAAGAATTCATGAAATTTTCGAATATTTTTCTTGTGCGCTTATTTTTATGCGGTCCCTATCTACCGCACAAAACAGGTTCAACTGTATTTCACAAGAAATGTAAGACTTAAAAGAAAAGAGTAAATCGTTTTACCTTACTTCAATGATAAGGAAATTTTTTAGGCATTACAGTAATACCTCGACTTACGCCAATTCGGAGTTACGCGATTTTCAAATCTTGCCACGATTCGTTTTCTTTTTTTCCATCATTAAAACACAGGCGGAATCATTGCTAGAACCTGATGAAATTGTTAATTTGGTTTGAGAAGCTGTCGATTTTACCAGGCAAATAAATTCAAAAGTGGATAGTGATGGTGTTCAAGAATTGCTGGATTTCCATAATCAGGAGCTGACAATTTATGAGCTCATAGAAATGCACGAGCAAGGGCACGACATTAAAGACCCTGTTCAATCAGAAGATCGAATGACGGTTGGGGATTTGACAGACCTCAGTTTAATTGAAAAAGGGAAAAAGTTTTAGAAAATACATACTCCAACCAAGAGCGCATTTTTTTCAACAAAACAAGGAATGAGAAAAGTATTAGCTACTGTGAGAAATCATGCGAGAGAAAAAAAAATCTTTGAGCCGGCAGAATACTTGTTAGATTTTGTGAAACCTTGTACATAAAAAAACTTTGGTTTGCGATTTTGTATTTGTGTTATCTAAGAATTTACTAAACATTTTTTTCTAAAGTATTATTTTCATTCATCTCCAGCCCCAACTTAAAATAATTTATTTCTATTTCTATGCGAAATTATATCCCGACTTAGCGGTTATCATTCAGTCTCACTTATTGTTTAAGTTCAGCGTATTACTGCATTGTAAATAACTGGCTGAAGGATTATGAGTTAGAAATTTGATTCAGCTAAAATCAATCGCTTTTATTAATTAACTGTTTAAAGCAATCTTTTGCCAAAGGACTTTGTAATTTGTAATCTCGATTAAGCGACGAGGAGTTGAGGCTGAATGTCTTTCAACACGATGTTTTTTAGTAGAACTAGGATTCAAAATAAGGACAGATTTAACTCTCGTTAGCCATAAAGTTTTGAATTTCCCCATGTAAACTGTGGACTGCAACTCACGCACATGCACACTTAGTCCTTGTGTATCTTCAGAGTTCGAAGCAACAGATTTGCAAGTGAAATAATAGTTGCTCAGATAATATTTTCGTCGATTTTGATAAAATATGTTTTGAATTATCTTTACATGGTGAGAAAAACGAACTCAAGATTGAAATCAAGTAAATCTTTCTTAGTTAATGCATTTAAAACGGGAGTATAATGTCCAAATAGAATGAGCAATGCTAAATTCAAATTATTAAAACAAACTAGAAAGGAGATAAAATGATTATAACGGAACAGAAATCGAGATTTAAAGAAAAGTTAGCGTAAAGAACACAAAAGATCAAAACATGGTAATGTTACTTCTTTATATACAAAGTAGCCTTGAACTACATTATCAAAGAAAAAAAAATTATAAAAAATTTAGAGTACAAGAGATAAAAATGTTTGTCATGGAAACCAAGGTCCCAGCCCATTTGTTTAATTAGAAAAGACATATATAATATCTAGAGCTTTCTACACAGACAATAGAAAGAAATTTAGCACTTAAAGAGATTATTCTAGAATTAAAATAAGTATTCAATATTAAAACTGAATACTTTGCTGTACAGCTGATGCAGGGATATGTTAAATTACGTTAGTCGTGTATTTCTAGTATGAAATTAATTTTATTGACAATAATAATATTTTTTTGTTGCGATCTCTTAAGAAATCCATTTATGTATTACGTATTATTATTCTAAAGAAGGTAAACGTATTAAATTAAGGAAAGATTATATATATATATATATTGATTATTTTTATTATTGTTATGTTCATGTATAACATTACATATATTATACCATATTTATTTTATTAGTTATATTAATAAATTCATTTCCTGACATATACTGTTGTTTCTCTTATTTTGATTCGAAGATTGGCACCATTCTCCATTTGTTAAAGTGATCTAATTTGTTCAATAACTAGAAAAATCCATTGCTTTTACTGTATTAATTATAAATTTTAATTTTATTTGAATACACTTTAGAGCAATTAACATAATCATTAATTACATCCTTTTAAGTTGAAGCAAATTTTTTTTCAAATCCCAATTTATGAATCTGACGTTTCTTTAGTGTTGAAATAATATTTTTATTATTTTTATTAATTGTTGTCATATTGTATTTTAAAAGCTATTGCAAGAAAATTTTCAAATTAAGAACTCATGTAATGCTTGTATAGAAGCGATATATATATATTCTGACATTAGTTCAATTAAATACACCCAACAAATCATAAAAAATTATGCATTTTGCAATGATTAATTTCGTTGAATTAATTATTAGATAAATTCCATTATTGGTCAAGGATTTTTCAATATTTTTTTTTTTGGGGGCAGGTAAAGGGGGCAACATCTATTCCAGTATTTTACTCTATGCAATTTAAAACTTACAACTACGTCACACGCATATTTTAAAGCTAAATTGGATGAAATAAACAAGCTTTAATTATTTCTCACGATAAGTTTTCTAACAACTAAAATTCAAATCTATGAAACTAAGGTTGACTCTATTTCTCTGTATGGGTTACAGTACCTTTCAATAAACAGACGATTTTTAGTTTGATATTTACGAAACTGAAGGATTAACCCGAGCAAGCGAGAAAACCGCTTCTTGGATTTAAAATGTTTAAAGGTGGTGTGTAATACAATTCATCAAACATTCCAAAATGATATAATGATTTTCGGTGTTGCTTAGAAATACAATTAAAATTTAAAAAAATATAAATCTTCTATTTTTGTAATCAAAATTTTTGAATCCTATCTACATTTTAAAATATGTAATGAGCAAAAAAAAAACGAAAACTTCATAAGGAAACATAAAATAAATGAACAATTTTTAGTGAGCTTTTTCAGTTTAATTTTCGGCGTAGTTTTTGGATATGTTTCATCAGTGGTGTAACATAAACCTCCGCAAACCCCGCATAGAGGGGAATATAAGGAGGCAAGGTCTGACTGACTTGGAGCCCAAAATCTGACTTTTCAGGGGGGCCCGCCCTAATTTTCTCCATTAATCCACTGTGCTTCCTGAAAATATCTTTAAGCAGATGCGTTTGCTTATTATCTATAATTTACTTTACAGGAAATTTTTATCATTCGGCTGGAATTAAATCAAGGTCAGTAACAGCAGTCATCAAAATCGTCTAGTTTGTCTTCATCATGAATTTAAACATTGCCATTTTCACCTTCTTCAGACAAAATCGCGTGTGTTTCGTCATCGTCACGCTCAATATCGAGTAATTTTTAAATTCAATTTCTTAATTTCAAAGCAGAATCTAAAAAAAAATGACTAATTTTAATTTGCTAAAAAATTCAAAATTGAATTAACCCATTTAAAAATAAAACGGAACTTTTAATCACAGTGCTAACTCTTCATCCTTACGATGAAGAAAATATTTACGTTATCGATTCACTCTTTAGACTATCTATATTTTTTAAATATATGCATTATAAATACTTCCTATTGCCTCTTCGCTGAATATTAACATACAGTTCCGGGAAGGCATTACTGGATCATGAAACATAGGGAAATAAAAATCTATATTAGATGCTTAACTCAAGTGTTCGATTAAACGACGAGTCACTAATTTCCCCGGGTTCAGATAGTAATTTAATATAATTGTTCTAGATAAATATAGAAGTCAAAAACAGTTAAAATGGTAAGCCAACTTATTTTCAAAATTCGGAACGTAGTTGTAATTACAGAGCTCGGAAGGTACAAATGGTTTTGTCAGTGGCATAACAGAGAATATTAGGCCTCTCCTCTGCAAAGTTAGCCTTTTGACCCCAAGCCCTATTACATACTTGGCGTCAGTCTGGCTTTGGGACCCCTAGAATCAGTGCCCCCCGCAATGTTGTGGGGGTTGCGGAGATGTGCGTTACGCCACTGAGTTTTGTGCTTTGAAGAATCAACTGTTATTTTTTTTTTAAAAAAATAAAACCGGAATATAAATGCTTATACAATAAGAACTGCCGTTTTTTTACTATCTGCGTGTGAAGCAGATTTAATTACGTTTTTATTTTGTACTTTTTCTAGGGAATTTGCAGATATTGCCACGTCTATGCTAGATGCTTGTTACATCGACACTCCTGACCGAGCCTTTGACGTTTTGAACGAGGAAAGCCCTGGATGGGCTTACAATACAGCGGTTGACATAGCAGCTGAGGGCCAAAACAAAAGGTTCCTCTCTCATATATGTTGCCAGAAATGGCTGACTAATGAATTTTTCGGGAAGGTCAAGATTAGAGAACTGTCTTGGGGTGCTTTTACTGTTCCTACCGGCATAAAAGTAAGTTTTACATTGAATAAAATGCTTTTGACCAAAACAATTTTAAATAAGAAATTGGCGAATAGAGATAAATATCCAAACAATGCTTGTTTTATGAATTTTAAAAACAAGAATATTAATTTGAATTTTTTGGGGGGTAGCGATCTACTTGAAAAAATCCTTATTTTATTTATATTTTGCTTAATATTTATTATTTCTCTGTCCTTTCGATCAGTATAAGCTACAATTCTCAAGTCACACGCACTATTTTCGGGGGTACTTACCGTGATTCTCATTTACAACTGGTATAAAAATAAAGAGAGAGAAATTATCATGATCGACATTATAAAGTTTTGAAAACATTTACATTCCCTATTTGATAAAGTTAACAATAAAAAAATAAACTTTATTCACATACCATAGGTTATACATTGATATATGCGCAGTTTTCATTTATAATTAAATTAAATAATCGTATTCATAAAAGGAAATGCGGGAAGGTTCAAAATAAGTTTCATATATGAAGTCTTCGATCCGTAAGGGTGAATATAATGTATTTCCAGATTAATACATAATATTTATATTGACCAGAGAGGATTATCCAAAGAGTAGTTAATACGAACAAATGATGGAGACAAAACAACTGAATTTAGAATGAACTATCGAATAAGAGAAATATACACTGCTGGCCATCGTAAATGCAACACATAGAAAGACAAGAGATAGCACAAGATTTATTTTGTAGATAGCATGTTGACCAAGTATGAAATGATTAAATTTATAGACTTCTGTGAAGTGTGGTTCCTGCCAGAATCAGTAGCCAGAGTAGCCGCCATTTTTGGAGATCACCGCTACCACACACCTCGGCATTTATTCAAAGAGACTTTGGATGTGTTCTTGGGATACAGCAGACCAAGCAGCTTTCACACGTTGCCAAAGTTGATCTAGTGTGGCAGCTGGGGGTGTAATCTGGGCCAATCGTTGAGCAACCATGAACCACATGTTTTCTATCGGCGAATGATCCGGAGAGCAAGCTGGTCAGGGAAGCAATTCAATCTGGTGATTGACGAAGAACCTTTGGACAATGCGTGCCGCGTGTGGTCGCGCATTATCCTGTTGAAAAATGGCTGTGGCCAAGCCCTGAAGGTAAGGAAGCACAACTGGCTCCAACACCTCGGAGATGTAGCGCTGACTGTACTAGCTAGTACTAGCAATGCGTACTAGAGGAGTGCGAGAGTGATATCTGATACCGCCCCATACCATAATACCCGGTGCAGGACGAGTGTGTCGATGCATAACGCAGCTGTTCAGCATCCTATCTCCACGGTGTCTCCAGATTTGAATCCGACCATCGTGGTGTTGCAGACAGATGCGTGACTCGTCAGTAAATACAACTTCATTCCATTCTGCCGCCCACATCCTTCTTTCATTGCACCATCGGCGGCGGAGACATCTGTGGTTCTGCGTCAAGGGTAGACCAAACAATGGACGTCTTGCGGACAGACCACTCTGCTGTAAACGGTGTCGAATGGTACGCGCTGACACTGAATGATGCGTTACAGACTCTCTCAATGTGCTGTGCTACGGTGTTCGTGATGTGACTGAGCGATCCGTCACTTCCAGGCGCACAATTTGCCTGTCCTAACGTAAAGTGGTGCACTGAGGTGGATGCGATTATCCACGTCGGTCCGTCGTATCCTACTGCATCCAACGGTCACATATCCACATTACAGCTGTTTGGTTTCGTCCAACACCACTACCGATTTCCCTGAAAAATAATCCACAATCTCGATAGGCCACTACCCTTCCTCTGTCGAACTCGGATACTTGATCAAAATCTGATCGCTGTTTTCTACGAGACATAACTGATCATTTCTTGAAAAAACCACAAGAGAAACACAATTGCCGAACTTGAAATCGTCGAAATCTCCAAGCCTTAAATAGCGCTTTGAGGTGGCGCCACAGGTGCGCGTGATGTGTGTATGCGCTGAAAATCTATTCATTTGCATATCTCACCTCCGCTAATTCATGTTGTAAATTTCCTGTTATTTGCATGCTTCCTTCAGGGTTTTGCATTGACGATGGCCAGCAGTGTACATTTGACTTTGATTATTGTAGAATAATGATTATCAAAAAAAAAAAAAAAAAACAGCAATAGGCGTTTCGCAGGAACATGAACGGTTTCTAAAAGCAAGAGTAAATCTGAAATATCTCCCTCTCTTCAAAGGTTAAAGACAGTACTGTAATATATATTTATACTTAATTAAATATTAATAAAAATAACTATTGTTTTTCCTGTAGATAATTTTCATGATACTTAGTGTCACTTAGATTAGAATATATGCATAAAATTCTTTTAAGGACATTTTGACAAAATTTATTTAAATACAATATTTTGGCAAAAAATTAACTTAGAATAATCTTTTTTTCCAAATGTTCTCCTTTTGTCAAAAATGCTACTATTAGAATAATATTTTGCCTGTATATAGCTCAGACCTCTGTTCAGAGGCTCAACTAGAATTTTTGAAATAGATAACTTAGAAGTGGGTTTATTCATATTTTACGAAACAGAGGGCAGCAATTTTAAGAAAAAAACGCGAGTAATTATTTCAATTGGTGGTAACTCTGAAAATAATGTGAATTTTTCAAACATTTTATTTGAGCCGCCTCTGTAAAGAGGTCTGAGCTATATACAGGCAAAATATTATTATAATCGAACCACTTTTCACAAAAGGAGAACATTTGGAAAAAAGATTATTCTAAGTTCATTTTTGGCCAAAATATTATATTTAAATAATTTTTTTTTGTCAAAATGTCCTTAAAACAATTTTATGCATGTATTCTAATCTGAGTGACACTAAATATCACGGTTCCGAACGTAGTCAGATATCTTAGATAGTTTTTTTTGAGAACCGTAAATATATATTTAGATTATTAGTAAATATATATATATATATAGAGAGAGAGAGAGAGAGTGACAACGGCCAGATTGAGTTAAATATACATTTATTAAGGGGAATTATTTACAAGGGAGGGCTAAAAGTTAGTAAAAAGTAATCGAAACATCATTAGATCGTTGGATTCCACGAGGCGTTTCGTTCCAGCGCCCTCGTCATCGTCTCATCGCCGTCGCTTCTCTCGGTCGTCTCCCGCGCAATCGTTCTATTCCAGTCTGGTTTACTCGTTATCCTCGAACCGCCTTGTCAGATAGGTGGCGCTCTCTTGGCATTACGTCATTAATGAATATAGGAGGGATACGATATGGGTACATCCATTCCTACATCGGCCATCATGACCAAGCATGCGTCCTCGCATGTAAAATACAGTGTATTTCAAAATTTCATGAAATAAAACTGAAAAGCTAGAGGAAATAAACTTACAAATAAAACAATTATTAAAACAGACAAATATGTATCAGAAAATCAAAACTAATAATAAAGAATAAAAAAATAGGTATACAGATGGAAAGAAGACAAACAATACAAAGCAATCTTGAGTATGGTGATAATGTCGAAAAAAAATGTTAAAATAAAAGTTTGCGTTCGTAATGTAACATTCATTTGTTAGGCCATGGTTTCAAGTATTTGGCACAAGTACTTGTTTTGGTTGGGCCATCAAAATTTCCACATTTTTCGACGTTGTAGGTATCGTTAGGTTTTACTTGTGTTATTTTATATGGACCGATAAATTTATTGCAGAGTTTTTGTCCAGGTCCTTGTTGCGTTTTTAATAGCAACTAAGTCCTTAACACTGTATAAATAAGGAGATTTTCGTCGAAGATTATAAGACTTTTTGTTTTCATTTTGCACTTTAAGTATTTGCGTTTTTGCCGCTTTACGTAGGAATTCTCTGTTTTCATTAAATTCGAGTTGTAGTTGTTCGTCGATTAATTGTTGAATGCGCAAATCAGTCTTGTTATTGATTTGTGTTCCAAAGAGTAATTCAAAAGGAGTGGTGTTAATGCTTCGTTGGAATGTTGAGTTTAAGACTTCTTGTAGTGAAGGAACATGTTTGAACCATTTCGTGGGATCGTCTTCTGACATCTTAGATAAGACAGGAATAATTGTTCGATTAATGCGTTCTACTTGACCATTAGCACGTGGCAAACCTGTAGTAATATGGTGAAGTGTAATTTTTTGTTCCGAACAATAAGTGTGGAATTCGTCAGAAGTGAAAGTAGTTCCACGATCAGTGATAAGAAAACGAGGATTTCCAAATGTAGTTTTTTGAATGTCTAATTTTTTTATTACCTCAGAAGTAGATGTAGTTTTTGTGGGGTATAACCAAACAAATTTAGTGAAAGAGTCAATGACAGCTAAAATGAATTTGTAGTTTTTACTTGAAGTTGCTAAAGGGCCAAGATGATCGATATGGTATGTATTTAGTGGTATATCATCTTTGACAAGAGGATGGAGAAATCCTTCTTGTTTACCAGACTTTTTATTTTTCAATATACATGTTACACAATTAGAAATATATTTTTCAATTTTGGATTGAAGTTGCGGTATAAAATATTTATTTTTTATATGTTCTAGAGTTCTTTTAACTGAAAAATGTCCTTTGTCGTGAGCATTTTTGATAAAGTGATGCTGCATCTCGTCGGGAATAACAAGGACTTCGGCACCGTCAATAAATTTATATAGTATATTATTTTTAATACAGTAGTTATCATATGGACCCTTTTGAAGAAGAGCTTTTATGGAAAGAATGTGTGGGTCCAGCTCTTGAGATTCTTTTATCCTATGCACAATAGAATCATTACACTGGTTTGTTAAAACCTGTATTCTACTTAAAGCGTCGACATGGGCCATTTGTGAGCCAGAGCGATGTAAAATGGTGTAATCATAATCTTGTAAATTCAGGGCCCAACGCGCGATTCGTGTGTTTAGATCTTTCTTACTCATAGTTTTTGTAAATGCATTACAATCAGTAATTATTTTGAAAGGCATTCCTAAAATGTACACTTTAAATTTTTGAGAGCTTCCATGATTGCTAAAACTTCGAGTTCGTAGCTGGTATATTTTCTCTCCGTTTCGGACGTTTTTCTAGACATGTAATATATAGGATGTAAGGAATTATCATCGGGGAATCTTTGTAATAAAACAGCAGCAAGTCCGTCGATTGATGCATCAGTATGTATTTCGGTTTCACAATTTTGTCGATATATACCTAAGACAGGTTTCTGACAGAGCAAACGTTTTAACTCGTCAAAGGAAGCTTTTTGTTTTACATCAAAATTGAAAGGAGTATCTTTACGTAAAAGATCACTAAGTGGCTTAGCAATTACAGAATAAGCAGGGATAAATTTACGAAAATATCCAGTGAGACCTAAAAAACGTTGAACTTCTTTAGTTGTTTTTGGTTCGGGGTAATTGACAACTGATTTAGTTTTAGAAGGGGAAGGAAAAAGTTTATTATTTTCAATAATATGGCCTAAAAATTCAATTTTCCTATGCAGAAATTGACATTTATCAAAATTTATTTCCAATCCGTAATCACTGGACACTTGAAGAACTTTTTTGAGTCTCTCAATAGCCTCAGATTCATTTTTAGCAAGGATAACTATATCATCCATGTAAGGGAGAACAATTCCTTGAACAACTAAGTCACTAAAAACTGTATTGATAAAACGTTGAAACGTTGAAGGGCATGTAGAGAGTCCGAAAGGCATTTTAAGGAACTGAAATTGACCATTTTGTGTTACAAAGGAGGTATATGGGCGACTCTGTTTGTTAACAGGCACATGGAAAAAACCATTACGTAAATCAATGGTACTGAAAACTCTAGTATCCTGAAGTTTATCTAAAATATCCTCAATGAGGGGCAGAGGATAGTGATCCTTAACTAACACACGATTTAATTTTCGAAAATCAATGCAGACTCGTGGACTGCCGTCTTTTTTGCGGACTACTAGGACTTGGCTAGCATAAGTAGATGAACATGGTTCAATAACACCATTTTGTATCCATTCATCTATTTGTTTATCTACTATATCACGTTCAGTAAAAGGTAACCGTCTTGGAGAATGATAAATTGGTTTGTCGTCCGTCACGGTAATGCTTAACTCAATATCCGTCGTTTTAATTTTATTCGGCCTATAACATACGAGTAATGCCTCAACATCATTACGAGTTTGTTTTGGAATTTCAGGGCCAATATCAAATTTAGGAATGTCGTCAGTAATTGCGAAAACAAATGGTTGTGGAGAAGCGTCGGATACTTCGTTTTGTAGCTTAGAAAACATAACACTATCAGGAGTGATAGTCAAATTAGCTTGTTTAATTAGATTACAACCAATAATAATATCAAAGTTCATTGAGTGGTTGGGGACAACATTAATTTTAACAGGAAAGTCTTGGTTGTCAATTGAAACAGTTGAGTTGAACGAACCAATTACATGGGTTTTTGAAAGGCCAAAACCAGTTAGTATATTATCACTATTTATTAAAGAAGGGGAGCCTAATTGATTCCATACACTTTCTTTCATTAAGGTTACTTGACTTCGGTATCAACTAAAGATAATATTTTTTTAGATAAAATTTTAACTTCTTTACACATAGTAGTTAATGGGGTAATTTCATCAACATTATTAGAAGAAGGGATATTTTTTTGAGGACAAGCATCAGATTTATGGCCAAAATTTTCGCATAATATACACTTTGGACCACGATGTTTATCTGGGAAATATTTAGAAATATGACCGGATCCCGAACAATTAAAACAAGTTACGTGATTCCTATCTCTGAAATTTTTATTCTCAAATTTTGAATTAGGCTTTGGTGCATTGAATTTTGGATATCTATCATTTCGATGTTTATGAAGTGTACTTTCAACATCACGGCGTTGGCTACTAAAGTTTGGACTACGCGACGTATCATAGGAGTGATTTTTGCTTTTATTTTGAAATATTTTGTCATAAATTCCTAATTTTTCTTTAAATTCCTGAATTGTTGTACATCCATATAATATTAGCTTATCTGAAGGAGAATCGGGGATTCCATTAATACAATATTCTATAATTGAAGTTTCGTCGAGAAACCCTTGACCTCGATTCGCTAATTCCCGAATAGCGACTAAATATTGGAATACCGTTTCATTAGGCCGCATTTTTCTATGTTGTAATTCCTTATGCAATTGAGCTTGATTTAATTTTTTTCCGAATTCCTGAATAAGTAATGTTTTTATACAACTGTAAGAGTTTATACCACACAGAGATTGAATAAATAATTTTGCAGTTCCGGTCAAAAGCCGTTTTACAAAAACAATTTTTTGTTGTTCGGTTATTGGGCAAAACGTTAAATTTTCCTTCACATCAGAAAAAAAATGTTCAATTGAGTATGAGTCATCTGCACTGAAAGAACGAAGAGTTAGAAGTAAATCTTTAACAAAAAGCCACGATAAATCGTTTTTCGAAATAGAGGGAACAGCTGACTCATTAATTTGGTTAAGTGCGTCAGCCGATTTCCTGTCTGTAGAAAGTGGGGGGAAGCAAAGGAATTTTCTGCATCCCGCGGGGGCATTCTTCTACATCTCGTGTATTTAATTTATTATGAAAAGCGGATAAATCAGCTAGTGAAAACAAAATATTATTACAAAGTTCTTCGGCAGTTCCATTTGTTTCTAGTTGTAAAAAATTAGCTAAACAGATTAAATCGGGTAGGTTAAATTTTTTAAAATAACGGCGGAGTAGTCTTCAATATCAAAATCTTGTGCGAAACCCGTAAACTTTCGCAATTGTTCTCTAGAGGTCCTACTGAATGGGTGATCGTTAAAAACAACAGAATACAATAATTTTACATTTTGCGTATTGCCACATTTCAAAGCTTGCGCGATAACTGGGATATCATTCAGTGTTAAGTAAGACATAATAAATCACTTAAATTGAACCAAAATACGTAAAATATACAAATATTTGCAGATCACTTAAAATGATATATGAGTAAAATATTTCAACACAGAAAAAAAAAAAATTAATACGCTATGAAAAGATTAAAGTCTAGAATAAAATGTCACTAGTAGCAGTTGTACAAGTTAAAAAAAAAAATATATCGTATCACAGTCACATTAGCAGTTTCAAAATATATTTTCACAATCACTGAGAGTTTGTAAAAAACAATGGAAATAAAAACTCACGGTAAACTTTTGCATACAACGTCTTGATTGTTGAATATTAACTTTCATGAATGTATAATAGTGTTGAAGAAAATCTTGATGTGTCGGCAAAATTATCAACTAAATATCTTCACAATCGTGAATTTTCACACAACACTTGAAATTGAATGAAATCGTCAAACACACGTTGAAAAACGCTTTGAAGAATAAATGCGCTTGAATTTGAATAAAATCGTCCAACACACATTGAAGAACACATTGAATAAATTCACTTATCTTGCATCGTCATCGTCCTTTTACTTCGGTTTTCTAGGGGATTTTAAGTTAAGGGAAAGGCCGAGCCTCCATATAGAGAGTGACAACGGCCAGATTGAGTTAAATATACATTTATTAAGGGGAATTATTTACAAGGGAGGGCTAAAAGTTAGTAAAAAGTAATCGAAACATCATTAGATCGTTGGATTCCACGAGGCGTTTCGTTCCAGCGCCCTCGTCATCGTCTCATCGCCGTCGCTTCTCTCGGTCGTCTCCCGCGCAATCGTTCTATTCCAGTCTGGTTTACTCGTTATCCTCGAACCGCCTTGTCAGATAGGTGGCGCTCTCTTGGCATTACGTCATTAATGAATATAGGAGGGATACGATATGGGTACATCCATTCCTACATATATATATATATATATATATATATATATATATATATATATATATATATATATATATATATATATAACACTACTTATATTTTTGCATTGCATATGAAATCTAACATATAAAAGAGATAAACAATTTTTTGAAGGTGAAGTTTTGGAAATAATTACTGTTTAAAAATTTTAGTTCAACATATTTTTGTAATTTTGTACATAATCGTATTTATTTACTTATTTTAGAAGTAAGTGAGATTTTCTTCTGAATAAAGCTAAGTAAAAATCATTTAAAAAATTAAAAATGTGAAAACTTTTATCATGGAAAATTAGATCTATGAGTTTTTCTACCATTAAAAATAAAATTTTCCACATAATTCCCATTTTTAATAAACTTAAATTATAAAATAATGCATAAGTGGCTGTATTTTTAAAGTATTAGGATACATGTATGTTTTTTGCGTTTTGTATTTCAGGTCCTGTTGTGTGCGTTTTTAATATTTCCTATGTACGCCTGGACAATATTCCAGACTAAAGAATGCATTTCAACTGAAGATGATAAGGACATAATTGGTACTTGTTGACTCCTTTTGTCTGAATAAAAATCGATAAGAAAAGCTAACTCTTTTATTTAACGTAAAAAAAATTGCTATTAAATGCAAAATTCTGAGGTGCAACTCACGCAATTTTCACAATCCTTTTAGTGAATATTTTTCTCAGTTCCGTAAATATGCAGGGTGTCTCAGAAATTGCGCATTATCTCTGCCCAGCCAGATTCCTTATTGGGAGTACAGTAGAACGTCGTTTATCTGAACGTTTACTATCCGGATCAGTTTTTTTTTTTGTAAACTACATATATACTGTACATGAGTACGTTTCGAATCGCTCGAAAGACAGAACCTGAAAAATGCATGGAATAAGCTGTGGCAAGATTTAGAAGGTGATCAATTACCCCCACAGGGGAGGGATTTACCAACTTGGTCCAATTCATCCCAGGATTTCAAGAATGCGATGAAGAAGATTGATTAAAAAACCTGGATGGCATGCGATGAAGAAGACTGTGGATTTCAAATGATAAATGATGACGAGATTGTGACTTCCGTGTAAGAAGAATCCGACCCTGTCGACGATGAAACAGATGAAGACGAGGACAATAACAACAATGAAAGTAGCAAGGGTTCATCAAATACTGACGCGTTTTTTAGAGACAGCTTTGGAGTGGTACGAATAACAATCAGAGTGCTGTCCTACTCAACTAATGCTGCTCAAGAGAATCAGAGACTATGCAGCAAAAATAACGAAAGTGTACAATGGTACAGCGAAAAATAAGTGATTATTTTCCACAATAAAGGTAAAATTGCGACATTTTGCACCTATTTTGCTTTTTTTTCAAGCACGCTTCCCGCATGTGATGATTTTCAATATTCGTATAATGTCCGGTTTCATATATTGCATGGATTGCATTCGGTTTTCGGTTATCTGAACAATCGCGTATCCGAATGGTGTCCGGTCCCAATTGATTCGGATAAACGACGCTCTACTGTACATGAAAAATGTCCAAAGAACTGTGCCTGTACGATCCATAATTTACGATTAAAATATGGAAATGATGCATGAGGATGAATGAATGATGGCTTATGTTGGGGACCCGATGTATTTCTATGCTCATGTACTTGATTGGCTGGATATGGCGCACTACGACCACTGGATCGGTCATGAGGGTCCGGTTCTGTGGCCACCATGATCACCAGATCTCACACTGTTCAATTTTTCCTACTGGCAATATCAAGCAATTGCTGTATCGAGAGGCTATTGCTGCAAAAAACTGAAGGAAGGTTCGTTCTGGGTACCTTCCGTTCCGAATGAAAATGCGAGTACGCTACCGATCACGCCAAAACGATCGTCTTCGCGGGATGTTGGTACAACTTCATATAGATATCACAACTCTGCATACTCCCCTGCCAGTGTTTCGGCGAATAGGTGAACGCACGATACCATATTCGTGACGAGCATGTAAGCAGTTGCGTCACTTGTGTGAGACGGCTTTGAGAAGTTACGGCTTATTTGCGTCAATGTTTGACGGTTTTAATTGCGTCAATGTTTGACGGTTTGGTTGCTTTTGCGGTGGATAGATGGCGCCACGACTGCGGCGTGCGAAAAGTGCGGTTCATATCACGCCCGGGTCACCAATGAAGGAAGGAAGGTTCGTTCTGGGTACCCTTCCGTTCCGAACAAATTTATGTACGTTACCGATCCCGCCAAGACGACCGTCTTCGCGGGATGTTGGTACAAGTTCATATAGATATGACACCGCTGAAAAACGAACTTAGTTGCTCGTCTGCATACCATTTGTACTTCGGTGGACACCGCGCGTTGATACGACATGTGCAGTCAACCATTCCTCAAACCTGCCTCGATATGCACGATGTACACTTTGAACATCTGCCTTTATAACATTTGCAAATACTGTTGTTGATATGTCCAGTCTCTAGCGTTTTTTCCTTACACCAGTATATTTTTTTTTCGTATTTTTCTCGTAAATTATGCATCGTTCAGGTTCAGTCCTTAGGGCATTTTTTATGTATTTTTCACGAAGAATCTGGCTGTGCAGAGTCTAGTCGCTATTTTTTGGACAACCTGTATACTTGATACGCTTCATTAATTGAAAAGAGGGAGGAAAAAAAACTGGATTTTTTTTATTTGTAGCTTTTTTGCTTGAATATATTATTGCATTAGTGGCACAGATTTTTAGTTTTTATGAAGATACAAATATTAGTAATTCAAACATGTATTGTGAAATAATGACTACAGTTTATGTATAGTAACGATAGACTTTTACAGATTAGTGATCAATAATTAAGAATTCAATCTTGAATTCTTGTAAATATTTAATAATTTATCACTAAAATTCAAATTTAATTTCTAAAAGGTATTTCGGGGATTGATCTTGATTGAATGTTCATGGTTTTCTTTCAGATTTCGATTTTGAGAATGAAGGCGATAATAAAAACCTCATCAATCTTTCATCGCCTGACACAATACCGTAAGTTGTAAACTTTGATTTTTATTTTTTTAAAAAAATTGATGGTAAAATCACTTAAGGCACATAATTAAAAATACGAATAGAAATAATATTTACATTGCTCTGTAGAAAGCTATACTTTAAAAAAAACTTTAGATAATTTATAAGGATGTGAATTTTTAATTTATATAGTAATATTGAGAGAGAAAAAAGTTAAAATAAAAAAAATCTCCTCACTTATTTTATGCTTTGTTAAATATTAATAAGTTAAAATTCCTATTGATTGATTGATTAAAAGATTATTTATTTACGTGTTACAAACAAAGCGACACAAGGGTTATTGGCGAAGAGCATCTCAATTTTTGCATCTTGGCTCTTTTTTCAAACTGTCACACTACACCAATTTGAGGACTTTCAGCCTCATGACTAATTTAGCGTGCACCACTAAAAAAAGTTGACATTTTTGCTCGAGAACAGCTCCAGAAATAAGCCTTTAGCTATGATTACCAAGTAGTTAATATTACGAAAATGTGATTGATAATATTGTCATGAACTTATTACAGACTTTTCGATCTCGATAACTGAAGCTGGTACAAGCAAGGCTGGTACAAGTCTTAAGGAATGGGCTAACCGGGCCCGGCCCATGGCCTTGCTCTCGTTTTGTTCTCGACTTCTCTCTCTCTCTCTCTCTATATATATATATAATATATTTCTTTCATTTTATTTAATTATTTTTCTAACGTACATACTTTCTTTCAAGATCTGCAGTCTAACTCTTTTAAACTGCAGGCTCATTCTGATTGGTAGTTTAAATTCTAGAGCTATATACCCAATTAGCTGAACTCTCGTGTCGGCCAATCAAAACGCTCTCTTTCATTTTAAGATCTTCGAAACATTTTCAAAGTAAAATTTTTCTCTCTCGGAACATCGAACTTTTGCTGCAATCGAATTGGCTTGGCTATCTCCACCCACTTTTCAGATCTCCAATTTTTAAGTATTTTGCAGCTTTTCTAAAAGAGCTTTTTATTAATTATTTTTAATTTTCTCACCTATAAAGAAATAATTTTATTAAATTTCAATCGTTTTATTTTTTTAATTTCACGTATAGTTTTTACATTGGGCATTGGAATAATTTATTACCGCCATCTAAAATTATCTGATAGGAGATTAGATCCCAACAGGGCTATGTGCTCTAACAGTTTCTCAACGATGACTTTCAACTTTGTATGAAAAGTTAGGATACATTAGTGTTGAAAGGAGCTTCTGTGATTGGCTGACCAAAATGGTCTGTTATTTTGCTTTTGTATTGGGTAGAGGAGCTCCAGCAACATTAAATAGAATAATGGAAGCTGCTGTACGTTAAATAAAACTGGGTCTTTAAAGCCTCCCATGATGTGGTGAAAAAATTAAGAGAAGGAGGTGTCAGCTCAAGTATCATCTTCATCACATGAATGCGGTTCAAAATTATGAGTTCCATCGCCCATAGTTCTTATGCATTATTTCACTGAATTTTAGTTTAGACTAATTCAAATCGACGAATAAGCAATTTAATGAGTTAATAATGAGTTTAATATTCCAGACTATTGTTGAGAACAAGCCTGTAACATTTTTTTGAATAAATTTATGTGCTATGAATTTCTTTTAACAGCTATACAGATGAACTATATGCGTCGTGATAAAATTTATGCACTTTTGTGGCACCCCCCGATTTGGAAAATCTTTTTCATAATCCTTTACATTTTATCAATAGGTCGAATTAATCCGTTTTATACTTTACAAAAATAATACACAAAAACTGTATGCATCTTATATTATATATTCAATGGCTTTGTAAAAGTTTCTTATTAAAAAAAAGGTTAAAAGGGAATTAATGTATATAAATTAAAGGAAAGAAGAGAAACCAGCCATTCAGCGAACGTGGAAGTCAGTAATGTGGAACCCTTCATCATTTCGCCGTTACGTCATCCACCATCCCCCGCTGTGGAAAATGGTCTACCTCATGTGGAGTGCTCCCATAACCAAGTTCTGGACTTTCCAGGTACGGCTTTCTTGAATGAACAATTGTCACACCCCCGCTTCCAAATTTCTTCCATTATGTACCAGGCCATCTAGTGTTTTGGAGACAGCAATGCACGCTGCAGGTGTTTTTCGAATCTGACGGTTGGTTACCAATGTGATTTATTGTTGATTATCGTTCTCCGGAAATAGTCAAATTATTAACGTACTCATGAAAGGTCATGTTCTTGTTTTCTAAAAAATGTTTAGTGAGATTTATGACCAATCGATTTTCAGATAATGGGACGATTTTCTTTTCATTTATCATAAAAAAGTAGGATATGTTAGTGCATTTATTAATTTTTATTAATAACGTTTACCACAAAGATATGAGAGAATTGTGTGTGATGAAATAATTAAACCTTCAATTTGATTATTTTTTAGAAAATATGGCACAGCGAAGGAGCCGAGATGCATTAATTATTTAAATCTTAAAATTTTATTTTTAATCTGAAAATTGCATAACCAAAGAATATACAGTGAAATACGATTAACACGAAAACGCTTAAGACGAAATATCACTTCACAAGAAAAAACTTAAGACGAAATATCGATTAGTATGAAATAATACAACAATCTCAATGAACTGCAATGTATTTTCATGCATTTTTTTTTCTCTTGACCAGAAACGATAATCACTTAACATAAAAAAATGGAGAAGGAGGACACTGAAACTGGGCCGACACTTAATTAATTGTTTAAGAAAGTTTCAGTAATATTGGACTGTTTTACTGTATCATCGGAAGAATTCGTTGCAGTAGATGACGATAATGTGTGTACAGCGCCAATTTTATGGCAGAAAAAGACATTTTGGAGTTTGTTCAAATCTCAATAAATATCTTTGATGCAGATTCCGTCAACGAAAATGAAATGAATAATGCAGCTCCTCTGTTCCCTCGTCATCTGAAGTAAAGAGCATAATAAAAAGTATGCGCAGTTATTTAGACACACTTTCAAATGGTGAATAACAAAATGGACGGCATCAAACAATTTGATTCTAAAGAGCAACAATGCAATAAAAAATATCACATTATTTTTCAAAAACTCAATAAATGATTTGTTTTTTTAAGATAACTGGGACGTGAAACTGCTTTAAATTTTGCATTTTTTTTATTTTACTTTTAAAAAATAGAGGGCACTTTTCTGCATCTATAGATGCATTATTTATGAAAATGCGATAAATAGAACACTAGAAAATTGAATTTTAAAATCGTAAGCAAATGTGATGTAAGTATGATTCAGGTACACTTTCTTTAAAATCCATTTTGTATATAATATGTATTGTAAAAAACTAATTTTTCTATACAAAGAATATAATTTTTCTATACTATATGTTCAAATTTATTGAAAATTCTACATTTTTTTTGCAAAAATTACGGAAAATTTAAACCGTTGGTTACAAAATTAAAAAAAAAATCGGGTTTTTGAAATGTTAATTATGTTTAGTTTTATTTTAATAAATACTCAGTGCATTTCTTAAATTATAAGTCAAGTGTATTTATTACAAAGTGGATCTTCATGATTATTCTAAATTAAGTGCACAGCTTGTAAAACAGACATTTCGTTTTTCCTAACTGCTTATTGTTAACATTTGAATACTCATGAATATACATGTTTATAACTATTGGTTTTACTTTAAAATAAATATTCATGTTTGAGTAAAAATAGAGATTCTTTTGTTATAATTTTTAAAAACAGATTTCCATTTAAATAAGACATCAAATTAACTTTTTAAATTAATCAAAGACATTTTTTTGTGTATTTTTATAACAATAAAAATATGTATAAGGAATTCTGTAATATCCTGTAATGATGATGTTCAAAGGGAAGTAAAAATACTAAAACATATAGACAAATTTTTGGTATTTTAAAGGGAAGAAGGTGTGAATCGTCGACAACAGGTGTTGATGAAGTATATAAAGAAAGAGTAATAAAAAAGACTTCTAAATATAATCTAGAATTTTAACTGATTTAAAAACTGAGAACTGCTGCAAAATAATCCAATTAATTATGGTATGACTTCATATTACATTAAAAAATAGTATTTTACAAATCATAGATGAAAATATCTTTATTTGCAATTTTCTCAAAATGCATTTTTTGTTCATTCCGGTACACTTTTCTCAAAATCTATCTTACGTATATTGCTGATATTTTGCATATTATAAGATCCACACATTTTCAAAAAAGTTAATGAATTCGTTTTCGAATAAACATTCAAAAATTTTAGATGTAGCCAATTTCTGCATAAAATTTAAAGGAAATTTGAATCACTAATTTAAAAAGTTTTTAAAATTTTTATAAATTTATTTTTTTAAAATTTCATTTCATTCATTTTATAGATTGTTATGTTTGCAAAAACTTTGTACAATTTTATAGCTATATATGCAGTGGGTTTTATGCAAAGTGTACCTAAAGGTAAGAACATGTCTTGAAAATAAAAAAAATAGTTGTGTTGATTACTTATTGCCCATACAGATTTAATTGTAGTTTAAAACGTAATTTTTTTACATTAACAGGTGCATAAATGTACAGATAATTCAACTTAAAAATTTTACTTCCGTTGCTTTTAATTTAAGTGAGTACCATTTAAATTTGGAGTAAAAAACGTTCGTTTTTCCTTCTCGCATACGTCCCAGTTGCCTTAAAAAAACGAAAGTTTTGTATTAAATTTCATTTAATTCTTCTGAATGTTTTTGGTTCATTGGCTTTTATCAAATACATGCATGTATACGTATCTATGTAAATAAGATGTACTCTAATAAACTTAATTTTTTGAATATATACTTTTTTATTTGCAAATATCCTTTTTAACATGAAATTTTTTAACACGAAAAAATATTTCAATCCCCCTCAGTTTCGTGTTAAACGATGTTCACCGTAAGGAAAATGTATTGTAAGGATTTTTCACACACACACACACAGGACTGTAAGGTCTTTTCACACAGGATTTTTTTTTAAGAAGTATGCAACGCGAAACGTGTGCTGGCTTGAATTAAAATAATAAAATAAAAATAATAATTAAATAAGTACGAATGTACATTTTAAAATTAAGCGGTAACACAGTTTTATGAAAATATTCTTTAGAATTTACCAGGGGGACACCCTCTGTCCGTCAAACGGTGGACCATCCCTCATTGTACAAATTATACAACTTTTCATACTCATTACTCAAATTGTAAAATTTTAATTTACATATTTTATGTAGTTTTATTTATTTATTTTTTGCTTTTTTTGCGCAAAATTCGCTCTTGGCGTTCCTCTTTAAATAAATTCATCAATGAAGCTGCTCATCCAACATTGATCATTTACTCAGATTTTGAGGAACTCGCAGCTCTTGCAGTTTCCTAGAATGTTGATTATTTTCTGTCAACGATTACAGTCCAGGCAATTATTGCGATATTTTCGGGGAGAGTTTGCAATAATGTATTGCAACCGTATTGGCGACATTATATGAAACGAAGCACATGGTTTCCAATTCAGTATTTTTGACACTTGCGAAATCATGGTAGCCAAATGGCGAGTTAACTTGAACTCGCGTACATTGTTGTGATTGTACATAGCTAATTTATTACAGCATTACGAAAAACTTTTTTTTATTTAGAGAGAGATTACAAATTTTCTCAGATTTTTCTAAAAAGTTATTTTATTACAGATTCTATAACAAATTACCACAGTTTGTTTTATTACAGATTTTATGCAAATTATTACAGTTTATTTATTACAATTTCGTTACAAATTATTAGTGTTTATTTTGTTATAAACTATTAGGGTTTGTTTTAGTGTAGATTTTATTACAAATTATTAGTTTATTTTATTATAAATTATTAGAGTTTATTTCAGTATAAATTTCATTACAAATTATTAGTTTATTTTATTATAAATTTTATGATGAATTATTACAGTTCATTTTACTCCAGAACTATTATATAGTCTAAAACATGTTAGAAAAAGAGCAGTTTGATGAGCTGATGGAATCTGAATTTCATTTCAGATATTCTACATAATATATTTAGCATTCTTCAGCATTGCTGTTCTCTGGCCATCCTGTGGCAACTACATGCTGGACCTCATTGTTTGTTGTTGGACATCCCTTTTAGCTTTAGAGTCCGTTCATCCTGCAGTTAGAATGAGAAAAGTAAGCAGTTCTAAGTGTTGAAAAATTGTAATAAATTTGGTAATGAAATCGAATAACATTAATTTAATAGTTCTTAGGAAAACATGTCTAAAAGTGTAGTAAGTCATAAAATACTCCTCAAAAAGTTTCTAGTTTTCAAGGTTCGCTTCATGTTTTATTCACTTAGAAATGTGTATTTTTAATCAACAAAAATTCAGAAGGAAGCACGAAAACAAATTTCAAGAAGTTTGAAAATTTTATCAAGGAATGTTAATTATTTTCCTCTCAAGTTATTATTAAATCCCACGAATTGAATTGTTCATTTTTATAAATACCATATATTTAACAACAAAATAGGCGGAAAACATTTTCTTGTGATGTTTTCATCACAGTGTTCTTTTGTTTCTTATAACTTTGACTGTGAGTAAAGGCTGTTTTCACTATTATTAAACAGTATGATCCAAACTTAGAACAATTTTTCAGATAGAAAATGTTATAATAACAAATTAAATTTGTGAGGTCTTAACATATGTTAACGTTTATCACACAGCTTTAATAAAATTTAGAATTATTCAATTACCAATACATTCAGAACCTAAACAATTACACTCAATAACTTAAAAAGATATTCACCAAGAAGTTATCAAAATTTGATGAAATAGCATATACACATAATTTATGACACAGTATGTAAATGATTAATTCTTAGCGGCCAATGACTAATTAGCTGGAAATCAGAGCATTGCAACAAAGTATTCGAATGGTGAATATAACAAATGACATTTCAATATTTAGACACAATTTTCGTATGAATTTGAATCTATTGTTTCACATTAATTGTATCCAAGCCTCGTAAACGAATTCTCAAACAGTTTCAGCACATGTCACTAGGGATTGCAATATCGGGCCAAAAGTTCAATACCGGTATTCGGTATATTTTAGATCTTAATACCAGGATACCGGTTTTAATACCAGTAAAAGAAATTCTAGGAAAAAAATACAGGTGTTTATTTGTTTTATTTGCCAGTTGTATTAGAGAGTGTAAATATCACAAAAAGTAATTTGTAACTTATAAATTATAACAGTATATAAAGACTCACAAAAAATGAACATCTCATTTATTTAAATCATAAAAAAAGTGTAAATATCCCTATTCAGTCTGTGGTACTGTTACAAATGCTTCAATTTGGATCTTAAAAAACGATGCATCAATTGTATTGTATGGTATACAAATACAATGTGACTAACAAACTCATCAATTAAAAAAATAACGAAATATAACTCACTTTCTTCACATTTACAACTTTGTTTTCACAGATACAAATATCAGACTACGAATCCTGCGCGTGTGCAGGATTGCTCTGGGCTGTAATAGGCTCGTCTTCTTGGATGATTCACATGCTTTATCACTTCTCTTGTTCTCTTGATTATACGCGATGCAACTTTATATTCACAGTCTAATTAATTTCGTCCGTTAGGGAGACATAAAAAGAAAAGCGTATGCTATTTTGCTATGTTGACGATCCCAGAACATATAGTGGAGACAATTTAAAAAATTTCTAGTAAATACCGAAAAAACAGTACTTAAACTTGTGAATACTGGTATTACAAAACTGTACAAATGGCACAAAATACCGGTATTGCAATCCCTACATGTCACTATTCGGGAGACGACGCGTGGATTTAGGGAAGCAGGGGGTGGTCAAATTACAATACTCGACATTCAGGAGGGTTATATTCGTCACAATCTCTCGAATGAAGAAAGACCACGACTATCTCGCTGCCCACTTACATCGTATACTTGTCTTCCTGCCCCTGAGATTTCTACTATACGGGTATGAAATAATGGTCGTAAACCACCTCAAGAATCACACAACCTTCGACCATCAAGATAGCGGTAAGATCCATCTTCTCACAGGTCTGCCTGATAGCTAAGAGCGACTAGTAGTAGTAGTCGGCATTTGGATCGAAACTATGGTACCATTCGAAAAGAATGGCAGAAATCCATGAACTATGGTCGAAAAGAGCGTCAGGAAAATAGTAGTTGACCGAGAATGCGAAGACAGAATGATCATCTGACCGACGCTCACAGTCCCTAAAGCATTTTATCAACTAGTGATTGCAATGGCCATCCATCGGTGTGACTCAGTGAAAGGGGGCTGAGATCACAGACGTCTTTGTGTCGATTATCCCTTGTCGATAGGCACATCTGCAGTGGTTGCAGGCATATTCAATCTTACGAACTGCAGAGTTGTTTCAGCAATGATTTTCGCTTCGAATTGGTGGATGCGGTTGCCTAGTAGTTAAGGTATTGGGGTTGAGGCAGGCGTGTCATGAGTCCAAGTCTAGTACCACTGAAGACCTGCTGTGTGGGGGAGCGATGCAAGAAAAATATTTCGGGAACTCAAACCTCCACCCGTTGGTGTAGTAGTTAGGAGAGGGGGATGCCAGTCAGGTGTCATCCTCGTCACTTGACCATGGCTCAAAACTACGAGATTCGTCGCCAAAAGCCCTCGAGTAGCTGAACAGTGCGACGTTAATATTCAATTTACTCACTCGAATTGAGCCTTGATGACCAATGTCTGGTAATGTCTAGAATAGCAGTGGGATACTCGCCTGACTGTTGTTCGGCACATAACCCTCAAATCAGAAATTTTGGGATAAGGGTGTAATTTAACGATCGCTGGATTCCTTTGACTGCTATTCCTGACACACAGCGGTTTGTCTACAACAGGGGTGTTAAACTCGCGGCCCGCAACGAACATTCATGCGACCCGACCAATATATCGGCACACAAAAATATATAATAAAACAAACAAAAAACCCTCTATTATTGGAAAGATAGGAGTAGAGTAGAGATGACAAGTGCCAGGACGCAAACATTTGTAACGAATCTGTACGGAACCTTTCCACTAATCTTCTTAGGCGTCTTTTTGCGGAATATAAATTCCAATCAACTCCAAAAAAATGAACGGGATATGCAAAATAGATAAGGTATTAAGTCGAGCATTGTAAGCTGCAAGGTAGATGATGGAAGGCTATTGAGCCAGCAACTTTAAACTCATTTTTAGAAGATTCAGGGAGATTAGATTCGTGAAGACGTCGTGCTGCTAGACGTACCAGAAAGTTGATATAAGCCAGCGGTAAATATAATTTACGTACGCTTAAAATAAGCGTCAGTTTGAGCGACCTAGTTAAAGTTAATGAAAGTTAAGAATTCGAGTACATGTATTTCTCGGATCTCCTATTTCGGTAGACCTTACTTGATCTTGAGCTTAATTATTAATGAATTCCATTATTAGTAATTTAATTTAATTTAAAGGAAAATCCCTTTAAGTGACGTAACATAATAGTATTATATGTTATCAGAGACTTTTTTGAGAAAATTATATAATAATAAATAAATATTATTATTATTCAAAATGGCTTTTAGTGGTTCTTTGCCTCAAATTAATCTTGGTGTTCAAAGTGAGACCCAGGGGGTCTCCACACATTTAATTTTTCTTGTTCTTTTATATCTTTATTATAATGTATTATTTGAAAGAGTTTCTGAGAATATTTACTTTTTTGCGCCCCACCTTAAGTTAAACCTTGTTTGTTTGTCCCAAGTTTGCCTTTGAGTTTGACACCCCTGATCTACAAGATTCTACTCCTCATAGTGTTAGCTTTCCTTTCACGGATCCCGGTTTTTACATTTTAACAGAATAATGCTCCACCCGGCACGGTATGCCTTTCTATTGTTTGTCCTCTTGCCTCTCTAACGCTTTTCTGATCTGCGCGATCGCCAGATTTCACTTCAATAGAGCACATTCTGTCTCCGATGAGCAGACGTCAACCATCCGTTTCAAATCGGAAAATGTGTGATAAGCAGCGCTACGAATTCGTCCACTGGAAATAGAAATTCACAAGATTAAATTTACATTGATGAATTTACAATGGTTTGTTGATGGGAGGCTTGACATGTGAATGAATTTGAAACTACACATCTTATTTTGAGACAAAAAATTTGTTTCAAAAAATATTTTTATAATGGAAAAATAGTTACTGATATTTGATTTTTTTTTTTAAAAAAAAAGTAAATTTGAATACATATGCACATAGAATAACTCAGATTATTATTTTCTCATTATTCTCAAACCAGAGAGTAATGAGTTTAGCTGAAAACTGAGAGTAATTTAACAGAGAATGTAAATTACATTTGATAAAAAAGATAAGAGAAATCGTTAGCGTTTACGTATTTAAAGATTTCTGTAAAGTGAAATGATAAAGTCTGTCATCCGAAAAAAATACTTCATTTGGAAATCTTTTTTTATGAAATCGATTTAAAATTTTACATAGTCATTTTTTATAATTTTGCTCATGAATATTTTACTTAATTTTCTATTCTGGGTTCTCGTTGTCTCCAATATTTCGTCTTTAAAATAAAATACACTCATGGACAAAAAATTAGCTCACCAAGAAATAATTTCGGGATCGTAACAAAACTTGGCATGCAGGTACATGTCAAAGAGATATACAGATGATTAGAAATGCAGCGTGATTGCGCATTACGTATAGCTGGTAGAGGGCGTTTAACGTCGTTCTTCGTGGAGTATAAAACAGGTAACCAAAGCTTGTTTGAGTGTGCTGAATCGTTTACAAAGGAAGAGCTGAAGTAGACATGCCATTACAGCATTTTCAAAGACAATATGAGCGCCTGTCGCATTTTGAGAGGGGGATATTCATCGGCACGATGGAAGATGGGTGGTCAGCTACGCGAGTAGCTCGTCAATTAGGCCGCTCTGATTGTGTTGTGAGGAAGTGTTGGGACCAGTGGATCCGAGATATGTCACTTTCACTAAGACCAGACTCAGGACGTCCTCGAGACCAGGTTCAGACGTCTTGACGCCCAGTCGTCGAGAAGACAACCACGTCGTAATAAATGCACGCGTACAGCCAGCTGCTTCATCGGCCGCCATCCAGGCACAGGTAGCACCTTCACTAGAGGCCCCAGTGTTTTCTCGAACGATATGAAGGCGCTTGGCTGAAGGACATTTGCGATCGCGGCGTCCATGACGTGTGCTGCCCTTGACACCCACCCATCGACGCATCTGTTTGAAGTGGCGCCGCGCACGAGGAAACTGGACTGCAGAGGAATGGAACCAGGTTGTCTTTAGCGACGCGCGCGCGAGAGAGAGAGAGAGAGAGAGAATCCAGATTCAATCTCAGCAGTGATGACAATCGTGTTCGTGTGCAGAGATCCCGTGGTGAACGCCTCAATCCTACCTTTGCTTCACAGAGACGCACCAGTCCCACAGCTGGTGTAATGGTATGGGATACAATTGCCTACAATACACGGTCATCTCTAGTATTGATCCGTGGCACCATGACAGCCCTGCAGTATATCCATGATATCCTGCAACCGCATGTGTTGCCACTCATGCAACGGCTCCCAGGAGCCAGTTTTGGACAGGACAATACTCGGCCTCACATGGCTAGGGTTTCACAAGACTTTCTCCACACTGTTACTACCCTTTCTTGGCTTACCAAATCCCCAGATTTGTTTCCAATCGACCATATCTGGGATAATTTGGGACGGCGAGTTGGGCATCCGACGAATTTGAACGAACTAGAGGTAAGGTTACAGCAAATATGGAACGAAATGTCTCAAGACATCATACAGAACATGTATACCTCAATGCCCGATCGTATCGCATCGTGCATTCGCGCTAGAGGGGGTTAACAGGGTATTAAATCCTCCGTTCTTTTGTCTTTCTCTCTGAAATAAATTATCCTTTTTTTCTTTGACTTTCTAATTATTTACTTATATCAAAGTAGTCATTACGTATGTAAAATTTCGTTTCATTTTGATTACTCCTTCTTGGTGCTCTAATTCTTTTGTCCATGTGTGTATTAGAATTTACTGCTATCGGTCATTTTTTATGCATTTATAAATCGATTTTTCGATTCAATTTACCTTACAAATACCTCAAATTGAATTTTCTTCTCCCGTTAGGCTTAAGAAATTCTATAAATTATAAGCACACATTCATATTATTTTCATTTATTTAACTTTTTTTTATTAAAATGTAATAAAACATTCTCCTTAAATCTCGTTTTGATGTTGATTCATTTTTTAATACTATGAAAGTATTCAGTCAAAAATCTTGAATACTTGAATTCTCAAAATTCCTATGTCTAATTTCTATTTTCCTTTTGATTTTCAGAAGTACAAAGCCAAAGCATTTATCCTGAAAATAATGGAAATCGTCGTCATGTTTGTATTCGTTCTATTGTACCTTATTGGACGAATCTTGCCCTTAAATTTAATAGATCCATATTCTACACGAGTCATCCTATGTCTGGGATTAATTTATTTTTACTACAGAATAATATACATCTACTTGCCAATTTCTCCAACCTTGGGTCCTCTTTTATACAGAGTCAAACTCATGGTAAGTCGTACTGAAATGAATTACACAATTAATGAATAAGTTGCTTCATGAATTTTAAATGAATCGAAAAGCTATATTTCGTAAGAACAAATATAATTTAACCGTAAATGGAATGATTTTCATTGTAGGCATGACCTTGATTGATCATTTATTGATCTTGGATCATTTAAAACTGAAATATTTGGAATTCATAAAAATTGTATTTTTTAAAGTTTCGTGGAAAATTCAAAAGTAAATGTTGATATGAAAACTACGTAATGTGAATTTTGTTTCTATGTAATTTACTTATCTATCAAAAATAAAAGTGGCCACAGTAGCCGAGTAGTCATAGTCACGAATTCGAGGTTGGCGTTGTCGAGTTGCTGGTTGGAGTCCTGGTGCCACTGAAGACTGGTCGTGTAGAGGAGGCTGATGCAAATTACATCTGTAGAGTCTCCGTGGCCACCCATTGGCGTGGTACAATAATTAGGAGAGGGTGTGCCGTCTTAGGTGTCGTCTTCGTCACTTGACTGAGGCTCGAAATAACGAGTTCTGTCAGCAATAGCCAATACTTCACAGTGTGAAGTAGATTAAAATCAAATCAAAACCAAAAATAAAAATTTTGCTTTAATAATTTTAATTTTGCTTTCTTACTTGCGAAATATACTAATACTCTAAGTATTATTTTGTTTAACAGCCTTGAATGATATAGATCTACGTCAAAAGTTTCCGTTTTTATTGGATGATGATTGAATTTAAGACAAATCATCAAGATTTCTTTATTTTTTATTTATTTTGATATACTTCACATTTCCCTTTTTCATTTAGATTCATCAGCTTTACTTTTTTCAGGGGATTTTAAATAAATATAAGATCCACCATAAAACTATGAAATGCTTTTGTATTGAGTATTGTTATACAAACCCTATGGGGAGTGGTTGGGATGAAAAAAAAATAGTGAATATAACTGTAAAAGCAATCGCTATTCTTTTTTACTCTTCATTTAGTGACATTTTAAGAATATTTCTCAATTCCTACTATTAGCTCACACTCTCTCTCTATATTTATTTATTTATTTATCTTGGTGGAATTTTCGATCGTTAATAAAATACATTTTAAAGCGCTCCATTGAGCTGAAATTTATATATATATGATTTTATTTTGGATGACAATACAATAATTTTTAATTATAATTAATAAAA
Source organism: Trichonephila clavipes (assembly GCA_019973935.1). Classification (NCBI taxonomy): domain Eukaryota; kingdom Metazoa; phylum Arthropoda; class Arachnida; order Araneae; family Nephilidae; genus Trichonephila; species Trichonephila clavipes. The sequence continues at coordinate 90,672 of BMAU01005559.1, forward strand.
ATTAATTGATTAAAACTAATTATTTAAAGAATTACAAATACAGCCACGCTGGTAACTTAGCGACCATTTTGGCGACTTGTGTCAAAACTTGAAAAGGTTTTTTCTCACGTTTTAAAGCATTCAGTTGAATTGATACTTTAATGATAATTGATAAAAATTAATTACTATACTTAATGTTGTGATTCTGTCACATGTATATACACATTTATATCAATTGTAACTATTTAATAAAAAATAGCTAAAATAAAATTTTTCTTTGTTGATCTAAGTAGGAAAAAAAATTGACTTACATTTTTTTTAATATTACTTATTATCGTATATGGTCAGATGTGTGTGTGCGTGCGGTTTTAAAAACGTTTTACTCAAATTAGCCAATCTATGCACATTTCACACCGGAAGAGGTTTAAAATTAAAAAAAAAATGTTTTGATACTTTTAAATGAAGAAAATGTATACATAAAATGTCAAAATTCACATAGTAACATTATATATATATAACAGTATATATTATACTGTTACATATATGACAGTATAATGAAAATAACAGTATTACTTACATTATAGTGTTTAAAAAATTTAGAATGTTCAATAAATATGTGATTTTTATTTGAGATCGTGAAGATAAAAAATTCATTTGGTTATGAAGTACAAGGTATGAAATACGGAAATATTGCTGTTTGGAAAAAATAGATTAGTTTAAGTTAAAATGAATAATATGTTATAATTAGAATGAAGTAAATATCATGTTTTCCAATAACGATATAATAATTGGGGTTATTTTCTAATACTTAATTTTACCAATTAAGATTTGATGAAAAGAGTTTTAGTTAGATTTTATACATTTTTTGATGCAAATATTAAAATGAATTACGTGCTTATTTTCATTATAATTATTATTTAAGCGCACATCCATATATATCGCGGAATTTATCGAATAGTTAAGAATATTAAAAAATCGTTTACTTGTCTTGCCTCAACTAGCTATTAAATGATACATTTTTAAAGTTAAGATATCACTAGAGTTATTTAAATTTTAAGGTCATTTATTTTTAAACAAAGATAATGATCATCAGCAGTTTAATTATATGTGCACGTTATTGATTTGGTTAATATAAAAAAATAATGACTCTAATTGAAATGACATAGTAAAAATTGTAAAATCAATAGTTTAATTTAAAGTTTTAACATTAGAATACACACCGTTATAATAATAAGAAAGAAAGAAAATAGAATGTTTGAAATAATCTTTTACAGTTACTATGGGAAACGTGTGAATAATCGATATGCAATAAGTTTTATTAGACTGTAGGGGAAGCCACTCCTAAAATAAGCTTTTTTTAAAACCAAAATGTATAATCTTCTCTACCATTTTGAACAAATGGTTCTATGCTTTGTTGTGAAGGAAAACAGTGAAGCTAATGGAGTTGCTTCACGAAATTTTCTGACCTAGATTTCAAAACTCTTATTTGCCGTTTTTTTTTTCAAATTTTATTTTTAAATAAAATAGGGAAGAGTTAATGTATCTGAACTTTTAATGTGATGAGTGAAATATCAAAATGAATTTTAAATATATTCTAAAGTTTATAGAAACAAAGCTTTTCTCGTATATAAAATTTTTTATTGTTCAATTAATTTCGAACTTTAAAAGTAAAGAGAAAATAACAATAAAGCTACCTTTTTGTGACTGAATTAAAAATGCTCAGTTTATCAATTCAGAAATTTTATTCAAAACCCTTTCATTTTATGCCACAAAAACTTTTTATGCATAGTTGTTTTTTTAATGAATCAAAAATAATTGATTTATGCTAAAAATCTTTGCATAAAATTTCTTATTACTAAAGGGTGTTTTTTTAGAGGTATATAACTTTAAATTGCAATAAAACAACGACGTATTAGTCGATTGACATGAATTTTCTTTTATTCGAAAGATAATCTTGTGGCATTACATTTTAAATATTTCTGGCATATGACTGCCACAGCTGGCTCGGATGTAGTCCAATCTGGACCAATTTTCGATGACTTTTTCCAACATTTGTGGCCGTATATCGGCAATAACACGGCGAATGTTGTCTTCCAAATGGTCAAGCGTTTGTAGCTTATCCGCATAGACCAATGACTTTACATAGCCCCACAAAAAATAGTCTAGCAGTGTTAAATCACAAGATCTTGGAGGCCAATTCACAGGTCCAAAACGTGAAATTTAGCGGTCACCAAACGTGTCTTTCAATAAATCGATTGTGGCACGAGCTGTGTGATATGTTGCGCCGTCTTGTTGGAACCACAGCTCCTGGACATCATGATTGTTCAATTCAGGAATGAAAAAGTTAGTAATCATGGCTCTATACCGATCACCATTGACTGTAACGTTGTGGCCTTCATCGTTTTTGAAGAAGGATTCCACCAGCCCATAAAGCGCACCAAACAGTCAGTTTTTCTAGATGTAACAGTGTTTCGACATACACTTGTGGATTAGCTTCACTCCAAATGCGGCAGTTTTGTTTGTTGACGTAGCCATTCAACCAGAAGTTCGCTTCATCGCTAAACAAAATTCGCTTATGAAAATCAACCATTATTTTCGAAATAAAATTGCACAATTTGAAAGCGTTGTTCAGGCGTGAGTCTATTCATGATGAATTGCCAAACCAAACTGAGAATAAATCACTTGACAGCTGTTAAATCGGTCGCCATCTTGGAAAGTAATGCCAACTTAAACTTCTATACCTGGAAAAAAACACTCTGTACTACGGTGCATGCATGTTACTACCACTGCCCAGTAGGGACTAACAACGAGACAAATGAGGAGCATGAATTACTCCTTATTTGAGATGCATAATTTCAATCAAAATTGTGATGAACAGATACTGAATATATATTCTTTTCAATCTATTTTTATTTTGGAAATTTCCGTTGAAGCATTCTGTATCAAACATGATGTAATATTTTTCTGCTGTCGATGTTCAAAAGGCATGAAGACAAAAAGCCAAATAAAACATAATAAAATATAAAACCTTTTATTCACTGTTATAAATGAGAAATGTATGGAAGATTTTATTGACTGATTTAAAATTCCACGAAACTATAAACGCACACGCGAATTACTTTTAATTTAATTTTTTTATTTAAATACTATTCTTTGGCAAAAAATGAAGAAAGAATGACACATTTTTAAAGCATTCTCCTTTTACGAAAAAGGCTTCTATAATAATAATAATATTTTACCCATATATAGCTAAGACTTTTCTGAACTAGGATTTTTAAGATGTATGATTTAGGAGTGGATTTATTCATATTTTAATACATCAGAGTTGAGAAATTTTAACCAAAAACCCCGATTTCAATTAATCGTAACTCTGAAAACAATTTAAAATTTTCAAAACTTTTCGTTTAGTCTCTTGTGGGGAAGTCTTAGCTTTGCTTTTGTTTATAAGCAAGATATTTTTAATATTAAAAGCATTTTTTTATAAGTGGATAATATGTTTTAAAAATACGTCACTCTGTCTTCATTTTTCACCAGAAAATTTCCTTTGCATAACTTTATACTGTAATATATATATATATATATATATATATATATATATATATATATATATATATATATATATATATATATATATATATATATATATATAAACAAAATTGCAGGTATGTTCTAATTCTCATCTGACGTTAAATATCGAAGGAGGTATTCCTTTATACTCGCTCTCATGGTTCTAGAATGTAGTCAGTCATCTTATGAATGGCGAAATTACTAAGAAATAATAAGCTTTTTTTCTCTATATATTTGATTTATTTGTTCAGTTAACGCAGAGCTATATGTGTAAAACAGGTTAATGGTATCTATAGTTTTTGTATTCTAAATTGAGAACCATTGATAAGAATGACATTTGCTGCTGATGATTCAACATTTAATAGAGAAAAGAAAGATAATTGGTCGTAAAAAACTAACTCTAACTCAGAATGTCCGGGCTAAAAGTGTAGCTGCGCTTGCCGAGTGGTATAGGTATCAGATCATGATTTGCCTTGTCACGAGTTCTAGCCCAGTAACACTAAAGACCCACCGTGCAGGGCAGCGAAACACGTTAAATCTCGAGAGCTGAAACGTCCTCCCGTTGATGTGGTGGGGTAGTTAGGAGAGGGGGCGCTAGCTCAAATGTCGTTCCACGTCACTTGACCATGGTTCAAAATTACGTGGTCCGTGTCCAAAAGCCCTTGTTTAGCTGAACAGTGTGACGTTAATATTCAATCAATCAATCAACCAGGCTAAAAGTATCCAAAAGTAATGGCTTATTATTACGAAACTACCCATCAGAATGTAATAAACTGTTCATCCGGGGATTAGAAAACTACCCGAGATTTTTTTGGGTCTAGTCCGATCTGCCACACGTACAATCGCAGACGATAAACTTTTTACACTGACTTTATTAGTAAAGATGTGGACACCACAGTAAAAGATGCAGTGCGTACTTTGTTAACGGAATTTCAATCAGTCACGCATGTACAGCAAGCAACGTGCTCGAACAGAATGGAATGTCGTTACTGGCTTGCCAAATAGACTTATCAGGACTCCTACAAAATGAACTACGCACACGATCAACAGTGTCTTCTATCACGACAACTTAAGGATACTTGCCAGTTTGAGATCCAAAGTTACCATCTCTTTTAAAGTTCTGTCCCCTTGGTGGATAGATTTTGATGTCTGAGGGTCGACATTCTATTGTGTTCAAATACGTAGCGCGTGCGAAACGCGCGCGAACACGCGTGACTGATTTAAATTCCGTTAACCAAAGTACACACTGCACTTTTTACTGTGGCGTCCACATCTATGCTAATGAAATCAGTGGAAAAAGTTTATCGTCTGTGATTGCCGAACAACGCGCGCACGTGCGGCCGATCGGACTAGACCTAAAAATCCTCGGAGATTTTTCCAATCCATGGATGAATAGTTTGTTACATTCTAATGGGTAGTTCCGTAATAATAAACCGTTACTTTTAGATACATTAAGCCAGTACATCCGAACTTTGATTTATTTGTTCAGTTATTGCTGCACTATATGTGTAAAACAGGTTACTGGTATCTAATCTTTGTGTTCTAATATACGAACCATTGATAAAAATGTCATTTGTTGCTGATGATGTAAAATTTTAGAGAGAAAAGAAAGATTAATGGGGTTATATAAAATAGTAAAAAAAAAACACCTGTATTACTTTTAACATCAAGGAAATGCACAAAGACTAGTATAAAAATTCGCGTAGTTTTAATACATATAAAACCATTTACTATATTATGTTTTTAGAATTTTAAATGTCAATACATATGCATTTTTTATTTGAAAGGAAGGTTCATTTAGTATGAAACATATTGTATGGAAATACTGTAATTTGAAAAAAAAAATAGTTCAATGCAGTGTCGCGCACACAGGAATTTTTCAAGGGGAGGTCCAGGGTCGTAAGTCCACCCTTCTCGTATCATGCTGCAATGCGCCACCCTGCATATTCTTTTGATTTTGTCGATTTTCGGGAACATAAACAGTAAAATAAAATTAATAATTAGCGTTAATTAATAAAATTAATTATTAATAACAAATATTTAATTAAATTTTATGTAATATATACATAGGATTATTATCTTTCGAAAAAAATACAGGGCTTAGGGGAAGGGTACAGACCCTAAGTGTGTGTGCCACTGATTCAATCTAAAAATAAGATAGAGAAAGATTATGTTATTCACACAGATATGAAATCAGAGTATGATACAATAATTGACGCAAGGCAGATACTTATTTTTATAACACTATTTATTTGGGGAGTGCATACCTCACTAAAAACTTGAATAAAATATGCTCTGCAAATTGTCTTCTTTACTTTTGTTTCAAGAAAATTACATAATTTTTACATGCTATAATAAAATATCGTACACATTTTTTGAACAACTTAATCTTTTAAAAACTTAACGCGAGAGTATACAAAGAACCTCATAGTAACCACCTAATTTTATAACATCGGAAGAACTTTTCATTCTGGAAAATAATTTTTCGTGTAGATTCTATTCATTCACATTAAAATCAGATAATTTTAAAGATGATTTCGAATTATTTTGTAGAATGTATACCGAACGCCATTTCTAGGATTCTTATTTAATTATTCCTTGATAAAGGTGTTAGTGGACTTCATCAACTTCATGCGCATGACCATACTCGTGATCATCAGTGGAGGGATTGTAATTCATGCAGTCATGTATCCAGATTATCCATTCAACAAGGAGCTTTTCAGAAGAACATTTCACAAAGCTTGGTTCTCCCTATTCATGACTCCTATTACAGATCTTTCCGGTAAGCTATATACATTCATCTGTGCACTAAGAAAATTCAGAATTGAATATTTTATATTCTAAAGACTGTGTATATTTTTTGTAATAGGTGACTCGAGATGTAATCTCTACAGTAGAAGTTATTCCAATTCAACCTGTAGAGCAGGAGAATGTAAGTCGGAAATACTTCTTTTCTTTGTATAAATGTATTATTACGTGTATGAAAATATGTCATAGAAACATTTTCCTGATCAGAAGTATCCTGACACCCAGTGGTACGTATTCAATCCCTAGGCATATATTAATAGGGTGTTGGTTTCTGTTTTGCAGTGATGACAGCTTACACACGTCTGGAAAGACTTTCCATCAGTTTTTGAAAGATAGCAATAGGAATTGACTTCCAGGCTTCCATCACAGCTGAAGTAAGAGCCAGCAGGGAAGATGGTGGATTTTTGGCATGCTACGTTACTTGCGTTTTAATTGCTTCCATAGGTATTCTACGGGATTTTTTGAGAGGTCCAGTCTACTTTTTGAGCACCCATTTCATCAAAACATGATTCGATGTGTGAATGGAACAGTTATACGGCTAGAAGTGGAATGGACTTTCGCCGAAATATTGCTGCAGAAATTATTATTGTTTATTATGTCCACATGCTCAGAGTTCATGTTTTCAATCACTGGAACTAAGGGATCCAATCAAAATCATGAAGAGCAACCCCTTCCCATGATGCTGCTACCGCCAAAATTTACAATCGGCACAATGTAATCACTTAAGAGACGCATGCTGGTATCCGCCAAACCCGATAGTATCACTCGAGCTGCTAGATTGCAAAGCGAAATACATCACTCCAAAGAACTTTCTTCCACATGGCGGTAAGCTTTGTACCATTGCAATCGATGCTTCGCATTCTGGGGACTGATTTTCAGCTTGTGAGCAACTGCAAGGCCGTGGAATCCCAGTTTTTTATTTTTGATGAACAGTCCTTCTATAAGCATATCCTTTTGCTCCAATGAGCAGTCGTGCTCATGGATGAATTTTGGAACTCCTGAGTGGTTTCAACAAGCTAGGACTTGTGATTTTGTTTCACTACTCAATTGGTAGTTTACGATTGCCATTTCGTTTTTCTGCTTTTTTTTGCCGGGATGACGTTTCACGTCACTTACAGTGGATTTTGGCTTCTGTAGAATGTCTGAAATCTTATGAAATGATTTTTCACACAAAGGTAAGTCTCACACATAGGACAAAGGTAGTATTTCACTGTAATGCCACAAAGTTACATATATTTCAATTACGTTTCAATTACGCTCTCTTCCAGATCCGCTTTTTTTTGGGGGTCAGATACTTTTGGCCAGTATGTGTATGTGTTTTTCATATTACTAACATATTTCTTACAACCAAGCTACACGTTTTAAATTCAAAGGGGTTTTTTTTAAATTTGTTTTAATGAATTTCAAAATTTCTTGATTTTAAATCTTAATCTATTTAAAAACTAAGACAGGTTATCAAAATAATTAACGAGCATGTTATGTTTTTTATTTTGTTATTAGCAATCTGTATCAACACTATACAAATTAATACGTACTTATATTTTTCAGTCGATGACTGGAAATGCCCAAATGTAGGCCTGTGGTCATATATTTTCAACATTCAATACTTTGTACTCCTAAAGTTGATTTTATTGACTCTTCTGTATGCTCTTTTCAGGTAAGCTCTTAATTTTTAAATGAAACTTAACTACAACATGATGAAATAATCAGTATCAAAACAAGTGTCGTTACTCAAAATTCTTTTTCTCTTTATACTATGTGTTCTAAATCTCTATATTTTATTTGATATCACTTTAAAATGTAGAGTGTTATTTGATAACCTTATTTAATTGTTTTAACACCTATTAGAATCTTTTTTATTAATTTTCTTGCAGTGCCACAGCCTCTAAGCTTTCAGCAGAGAGTGATGCCATCTGGAAATTTCAAAGATATCATTTAGTTGTCGATTTTTCTAATCGACTGCGACTACCCGCACCCCTCAATGTCATTAGCTACATTATCATTCTATTACAGTTCATTCGTTGGCTGTTTTGCAGGGCACTGTGTTGCTTGAATGGGGAGGTAAATTTGGTTTTTATTTGTGTCATTATTTGAACATTATTAATTATTTTGATATTCTGAGAACATGCTTTATAAGCATCGGATTTAATTGAGTGTTGACTCAAAAATCGTTCAACGAATTGATGTCGAAAGCTTAATTATTATTTAATTACTTATTAAACTTTTAAATTCTTATTTACAGATGTATAGTTCCCTCAAATGATTGAGAGAATTAAAAAATTCATAAAATTTGTGTCAATGAATATTTTTTTTAAAAAAAATAATGGTGGTTGTTACTGAAGTTTGATTCAGAATGAAAATATATTTGATTCCTTAATATGACAGTAAATAATAAAAAACATTATAATCAACACCTATTCTAGTTTTATGTACACTTAAATGCAATTTCAATTTAAAGCTTTCACCATTTTTAATGATGATTTCTTTTTTAATATTTACACATACAAAATAAAAAAAAATTGGTACCAAACAATAAAAAGTTGGTTATGTAAAACATCCATGATATAGATTAGTTTTCTCCTGAAAATGTTTAAATTATTTCAAAGTGACAGTTGCGCAATATTTTTAGAGTTAATGTAAAGTATATCGATGAATTTTATCAATGTCTAGTAGCAGGTAGATAGTAGCAGTTTCTTAGGTCTAAGTAGCAGTTTCATATTTGTTTGTTGTATTGTTGTTGTTGTGACTAATGCCACCTGCCTGACAAAGTCAGATCGAGTCCGGCGAAATTCATCTAAGGGTTAGAAATTTTACGCCTATCGTTAGCCTTGGCTTTGAGCACCGTGCAGGTGGCAGTACGATTTTTCACGGTTTATATTTGTTTAGTAAATAGTATTGAATCAAATTATGAATTTAAAATTTGAAAACATAAATTTAGTCAGAAATTTGCCATATTTGTACCAAGAAAATTTTTAAAGGCATCCTCCTCCCACATACAGAAAAAAAAATATTAAAGCAGCTAAACCATGTGCAATATGTTAATAAAAGATAATGGCAGAATGAAAAAAATAACTAAATCAATTTTGGATTGTCCTTTTTTGTAAAAACAAATTGCTGAAATTGGATGTAAATATTACTTCACGAATCAAAAAGTTTAAAATTATTTTTACAGAATCATGAATGTCTTAAATATAAAATACATAAAAGATTGACACAAGTTTTTCTGACTCCTGCTCATTGCTTTTGGCTACTTGGCTTGGTATTTTTTTTATTTCTGGCATTCCAACCACGATGATGGCCTTTTATCAACTGATTTTTAAAGTACATCAAACGAAGGTTGCAATGTCGAATTTAATTCCGTATGTTTGGCCGTCGTAGCATATCATGGCTTCAAGCTAGAATGCAGTTGAGTTGAGGCTTTCGGTCCCTCCGTTGGCGTGGTATCAAAGTTTGGAAAGCGTGCTGCTGGCTCGGATGGCTTCTTCATATCATGGCTTAAGGCTACAAAGTTCATTTTTAAGGTATCCGACTACATTCGGAACCGTGATTTTAAAAAAGCGCATAAATAAATAATTTTCGTGATATTTAGATTAGAATATATGTATAAAATTGTTTTAAGGACATTTTGACAAAAAAAATTATTTAAATACAATATTTTGGCAAAAAATTAACTTAGAATAACCTTTTTTTCAAAATGTTCCCCTTTATTAAAAAAAAGCTTCTAAAATAATAATAATTTGCTTATAGAAAGTAAAGACTTTTCCAGAGAGTCTGAACTATTTTTTTGGAAAAATTCGCATTATTTTCAGAGTTACAACCCATTGAAATAATTATCGGCGTTTTTTCTTAAAATTTCTCCCCTCTGTTGCCGTAAAACATGGATAAACCCACTTCTAAGTTATATATTTCAAAAATTCTAGTTGAGCCTCTGTACATAGGTCTGATCTATATACAAGCAAAATATTATGATGATAGAAGCATTTTTCACAAAAGAAGAATATTTTGAAAATGGGTCATTCTATGTTCTTTTTTGTCAAAATATTGTACTTAAATAATTTTGTATTGTAATGCTATTCTTGAAACAATTTTATATACATTTTCTAATCTAAGTGACACTAAATATCATAAATATTTTCCATTTATACGCCTTTGCAAAATCACGGTTCGGAACGTAGTCGGATTCCTTAATAACTCTCGCGTTATTACCTAATGAAAATTAACACACAATCAATAAATCTATCAGGCAGGGTATAATTTTTCAAGTATATAAAATTGTTAAACTACTCATTAAAATAAAAATTAACTGAATTTCACGAATGAATTAAGTAAAACATGATTTTTTTCTCTGCCTTTTTGTTTTTCCAAATAGGGAATGTGAATTGTTAATTTACTTACATTAAATCTTTCTCCATTATATGTAATAGCTGCTATAAATTATATTTCTCTACGGATTTCTTGTGGATCTGTAAAAGGATTATGAGTTGTGGGGAGAAAGAAAATTCAATGAAAATTACTTATAATTATATATTTTAAAATTACTTAATTGATTTCTGTAAATTATAATAATATACATTACATATACATCTAATGTTCTTATGTAAAATGAACAAGCACATTGATATATCGATAGCAGGGGTGGCCAACCTTTTTAGGGAGAGTGCCACTTTCAAATTAAACGTGCATTATTAAGCGTGCATGTTACTTATAGACTTATTAAGTAACTTGTACGCTAAGAGCACATTTTTAAAGCTGAAGTCTGTAACGACATCCTCCTCAGGTGCCCTTCTCCTTGATTATCAAAGAGAACTAGAGGTGTAGGAATAAATGAAGAACTAGAAGCTGCCATGATCTTAATTTGACTTTATTAAGATCTTAAAACTTAAACTTCTAACAGATTAGATAATAATAATATATGTGAGAGAATCTACGGTGACTAAACACACAATCTATATAATACCGAAGTAACGTAACACGGACCACTATCAATAACTAACTCGCCTAAGCTCAATTCCAATACTATCGCAGATCCGAATATTAAATATTCACTCCTACCTTAATGTCGGATACAGTAGCGATCAATCTAGTCCTAGTTGAAGTTGCGGTTTACAGGAGTGCAATGGTATGCCCCTTGAACCAAGGGCTCTCTGTCACGAATAACATCTGTTGGCTGTCACTTAACCTTTCCATAGCCTCTTCACGCTTGAATCACGAATTATCATAACATTCCCCAAATTGCCACATCGCTTACTCTAACTTCTGATATTTAAAAGCCTCTTAATTTGCATCTTTCCTTCACGCTTCACTTCTTGGGTTTGGTTGGAAAAAAGTTACTATTCATTCTGGCCCCAGAACTATTCATTCAGAGCCCAAAGGACATGTTAATGAAAAGACGCGTGAGCCCATCACAAGTCTAAGCAGTGAATATTTAAAAACAATGTAATAAATGAGATCAAGGCACAAACTTAAATTTTATTGTTAATCAGTTCAGTCAATTTTGTACGATATTTTGATTTTGTTATGTATATAATAGAAGACATTTGTTCACAAAAGTATGTTGATTCATATCTACAACACTATCTGACTGAGCCAAATCGTGTAAGTTTGAAAAATTGCTTGTTAGTACAAATTTCGAAAATTCGATAGAATTCCTTACATTTGCTATTCAGTTTAGTATGGTGCTGTATACAATAATTTAGATTTGGATTTCAAGCGGATAATAATTAACATTTTGTTTAGAAATTGAGAAAGGATTTGTGAAAAGATCTACATTTTTTTATCACCTTGAAAATTGTCAAACCTAACAATGAAAGAATCATACAAAAATGGATATTAAAACTTTAAAAGTATCACATCTCGGAGCACTATTAACTTTGGTAGATTGTTTCTGCATTAATGTGAAATATGTAAATTTTTGCCCTCCAAAGTCATGACAAAAAAAAAGAAAGAAAAAGTTTGTCCACAAAAGAAGGTATTTGTCCAAATAGGGTAGAAAAAATACAATCTTTTCTTTGTTATCTTAAATTTAAGTTACTTTAATGTCCCTTAGTAACTAAAAGCTAAATAACATAGCTTGTCTTCATTCTAGAATAACTAGTACTCACTGGGCTGTTCAGTGTTTTCTTCCACATATTTTAAAATACACTCCTGCAAACTCCAAAATCTCGCGAATAAAAAAAGCTTTGGAAAGCCAACTCACACAACAATGCAGGTGCATTCTCTACACGATAAATTTTTACTGAATCTCAATTTTTTAAAATAAAATTTGAGAATTTTTTCTGTCTGAGACAATCGAATTTCAATAAAATTGTAGAAAAATTGTTATTTATTAGTATCTCTACAAATTTTTATTAAGTCTTTGCATGCCACTGTTACAACTACGTCGTGCCACGGGTTGACCACCCCTGATTTATAGTGGATAAGTAAGCCTGAAATTTCACTGGAAATTTATAGTGAGAAAAAAAAAAAATTTTCGGAACCTATCCATATTTGCGGAAAAAATGTTCTACGGAATGAATATTAAGAGAAAAATAATTAAAAAATATAATTTCGAATTGAATATATTGCCACAAAAATTTGAATTTTTTAAAAAAACGAAACAGACTTAATTTTGGTTAGACGCTTAGACTCAGAATAAATTTATTTTTCTACAATATAAATAACAGAAAGTGATGATTACTAGCTAATAACTGAATACTGAGTAATGAGTAATGAGTAGAACAATGTACATTGCAGCATTTATTGACCTTCACATCGATGAATTAGTCCGATCCAAGCTTTTCTTCGTCTTTCGCTTTCTCGTGCACTATAACTTCTATAGTAATTATTTTTTAGAAAAATATTATTATTTAAGTTACTGTTCACTGTACCCCTGATGTTTTTATACTACACTGGCCTCAAAAAGTTAAGGTACAACATGTTTTTCGAAGCTCACCATAAAAAAAATGGCAGTAACAATAAAATGCATAGTTTACATGAATGATAATAACGAACTTTAAAAACATTAATGCAAAAACGATTGCTACCATTTTTATTTTATAGAAAAGAACGTATATTTATGAGTGAGAGAAAAATATGCAAATATCAAGCTTTTGTACTTTGTGTGTAAGTTGTGTTGATTTTCAACAGTTGTTGGCAGTTTCGGTGACAATAGTCAATAGAGTTTAGAAAATGTCTCAGAGACGTCGTTTACCCAATTCGTTAAGGTGGCGGGCAGTTGGATGGATGGAAATGGGATTGTCGCAGGCTGATGCTGCTAGACGTCTCAATGTGTCTCGTAGTGTTGTTCAGCGACTTTGGGATCAATACCAATCCGAAGATTCTGTGTCCAGAATACCTGTTCCAGGCCGACCACGAGCTACAACACCTGCAGAAGACCGTTTTCTAGCTCTTTCGGCACGAAGGAGAAGAACCACTACTGTGCCGCAGCTCGTTGCAGACCACTTTCAAGTATCAGGAAGAAGAATCTCCGCTACTACGGTGCGAAATCGTCTTCACAATGCAGGTCTGTATGCAAGAAGACCAGTTGTGTGCGTTCCTCTCAACGGACGACAGCGAAGGAACCGCTTATGCTGGGCAAGAGAACATGTTTCTTGGACGCAGCAACAATGGGCTTCTGTGCTGTTCACAGACGAGTCAGATTTACAATGGAGAGTGATTCAGGGCGTCTACTGATCTGGAGGGAACAGCGCACTAGATACCATCAATCCAACACTGTTGAAAGACACAGTTATAGAGGTGGTGGAATCCTGGTTTGGGCAGGGATCTCGCTCGGTGGCCACACTGACCTGCATGTGTTCCATGGAGGAACCGTAACTGGTCTTAGATATCGGGATGAGATCATTGATCCATATGTCCGCCCATATGCTGCTGCTATTGGTAACGACTTCATTCTGATGGATGATAATGCACGACCTCACCGAGCTCGGATTGTTGAGGAGTATCTGGAGGATCACGGTTTGGAACGAATGGAATGGCCAGCTCGATCTCCAGACCCGAATCCGATAGAACATCTTTGGGATTATCTTGGCAGAGAGGTTGCTGCTTTAAATCCTCCTCCAAGGTCGTTACATGAGCTGAAACAAGGCTTACTTTGTGTCTGGTCTTCGCTTCCTATTCCGGTGTCCGACAACTTAATAAACAGCATGGGAAATCGATGCCGCCAATGCATTCAAGTTAGGGATGGACACATTCCTTATTAGAACCCATTTTTGTATTGTTTTTATGCCATTTTACCACATAACACTGTGATGTGCTGTTTTCTCCAAGAATGGACTTTTCCGCAGAGATTGCTTTTTTTGTTATAAATCGTTTTTGCAATACACTTATACAAATTGCTATGACGCATTCAATAAAAAACTATTTAATGCACATATCCTCCAAATTTTTTGTTCATTTGCAAATTAGACACAAAAACCCGGTTGTACCTTAACTTTTTGAGGCCAGTGTATAAAACATCTCTTCTTCGAAAGGTAGTTTATGAAATTCCGAAAAAAAAAATCCACCCTAATTTATGTATTTTTCTTGTACATATATCACACCATTATCTAGGTTATTAATTATACTTATGAAAAAAACTCAAGACTGAAATGAAGATCCAATCAATATTATCACAGATTACATAATCAGTTGACTTAATCAAGGAGGTGATGGTAAATGTGACTATTTACGCATAATAGATAAAGAAAAAAGTTTTTTAGACCACCTTACTAAAAAAGAGGTATTCAGCCTATAAATATTGTAATACTTCATTGATGCAAAATAATAATCAGTGCCGTAACGTACACCCCCGCATCGCGGGGGAAGGGCAGGAATTTAGGGGACCCAAAGCCTGACACGCCAAGTACGTATTTCGGTTTGAGGCTCAAAATTTGACTTTGCAGGGGGGTTATGCCACTGATAATAATTATAGTTTTTTGATAATTTTTCTTTGAATATGGAATGAAATGTAAATATTTTTTACTTATAACATCCTTAAGGAAAAATAGAGGAGACTTTATTCAGAGCATTTTGCATACTTTTTCCGATTCATTCGTGTATCTTTGCTAGTAAACATATCAGTTCGAAAATTATGCCGCTTAATTTTTCACTTTCATTTCAACAGACACTCCCCGAAGGTTCCAAATCCGAAGACAGACGGTTTTCCATCAAGGATTATACGTACTGGAACCAACTGGCTCAAGAATATGATTCCAGTCAGCAGTCAAAGGAAATGGAACAGGCGATACTAGAAAAGCAAATGGATATGTAAGTGAAACTGGGAACATCTGCTGTCTAAACCGAAAACTCAAGATAATATTTAAGTTAATCATTCTGAGATCCGTATTGTTAAATTCCAAATACATATAGATGTTGCAAAAATTTCTTCCATTTATTTTAGTAACAAATCAAGCCAAGTATTGTATAAAACAACTCCTGGCATAACAAACGTAAATTCAGACGATAACGTTACACACGGTAATCTATGGAATAAAAAGAAATCGATAAAACAAATTATCGCTGCCACAGCGTGTGTTGAACAAATAATTAATTACTTCTATCTTAACTGTTTGAATTCCTCTATTGGATCGGGAAGAGATGCTCTTAAAATTTACTTTTGTAGGGATTATCAAGAATCTGTGGTACGAGTTGCTACAAACCCCACGTGAATATTGAAGTGAAGTTTTGTAAAAGATTTCTTTATGAAAAATCAGTTTTTGAAAAAAGGAATTTTTTTTTAAAGTTAAAAATTTTTTTTTTTTTATATTTTTTAAAAGTTACTCATATTGGAATTACATGCATTAAGTTTAATATCCCATTAAATAAAAATGGCTTACATATATAATGACTACCATTATTGAACTTGCAATCTAAGATTATAGAAAATCAAATTTAATATCGCAAATAATAAAATAATTTTTGAATAAAGATATATACAGTTAAAATTTTTTCTTTTCAGGATACAGAGCCTAATGGAAGATTTCGTCTACCATAAACAAATGATGCAAAGCTTGAAGAGCTCAGTCCGAGAACTAGAACGATTGATGAACTATTCGCATGTCCATTTGGAAAACATTCGTCATTTGGCAAACAGAGAATCATCAGGTCTGAATTATAACATAATGTAATACTTTTATTTTTCACACACACATTCTCGATATTTTGGTAATTAAAATTACCTTTTTTTATATTTTAGAAAGAAGTGACCTTTTTATTTAAATTTATTGTTATGTATAGCAATTTATGTGGTAGTAGCAGTATGTGATATTATATAGAATAATATTTTCCATCTCGTACTACAGTTATTAAAATTAGTTTTTTTTATGTGTATCAAAAAGATTACATTTTTAGGTAAATTTATTGATTCCGGCTAAATACTTGCTGATAAAAATAAAATATTTTTGTACAATATTTAAGAATATATAGGTCTTTTACTGTTGTTTTCAATATTATTAAAGAAAACTGTAATTAGAAAATGTTTCGGAAGAAAGTAAATCATAAATCTCTAATGATAATTACTTCCTCACAATTTTGAACAAGAAATTAGTACATTGAGACTGCTTCCAGCAGTATTTTTGTTTACTTTCTTTTTCTATGAACAATCCATAAATGTTTCTGTAATATAAAACATGGGGATAAAATTTTTCGAAAAAATGTTTCGGGAAGAGTTTAATTTTTATCTTTGAATGGTGTTATCTTAGATTTCTATTGTATTTAACAAACTTATTAACAACTTATTTTCAACGGTATTATTTATATATTTACGTGTTTTTCTATTTGCTTTTATTTAAAAAAAAGGAAAATAATTTTTGACATAAAAAATCAAATTTACTTTAAATAGTTACATTAAAACCCGTTTGCCTATGCAAATTTTCTTAAAATTTCAAAAATTCGTTCTCTATCTGAAATTGGCAAAATCTACCTTTTAAAAGGTCTACAAATTGATATTTTTTAAACCAAGTTTTAAAAAAAAGAAGGAAGAAAGTTTAAAAGAAGTTTTTAATCAGTTAATTTTACGTGAACTGCAAATTAACCAAAAAAAAAATGCTCTTTGCATATCTCAGCTGAACAAAAAAAAAAAAACACATTTTTTGTTAAATTTTAAGTCTGTAGATGTAAAAGATGATAACAAGGGTATTTTTTAATTTTTCACTCCCCGTAACTTCCTTGTGGGTCGATTTTTTAAAACACCTTCCTACGCTAATCTCTGCTCAACAAAAGTAACACATTGTTACAAATTTTGTGTAATTAACGCTTAAAATGGTGTAAATAATTTATATCTAGAATTGTAATACGTTAATATTACTTTCTGTTTGGCATAATTCTTCGTAGGTACTTTTTCTACACTTCCAAAAAATACAGTACGGTAGTTAATATTATTTTTATACTTAAAAAATGCAACACCTGCCTATTAAAATATAATTATAGAGTTGTAATTAACTATACTAACCACAAACAAATTATTAAAGTTTTGCTTCCCGCATAAAAATAGATATATGCTGTCGCGGGCTTTTTTTTGCAGATGGCAGAATATTTTCCTACTTAATTGACAATTATCTTTATATTTTGGACACTTCACATAATATCTTTTTAAATTATAGCCTATGTGTTATTCTGATGTATAAGCTACATTATTGTTAAGTTTAATTAAATTCCATTAAGTTCTTTTTGCTTCAAAGAGGAACAAACATCCAAACAAACTTTCGCTTTTATAATATTAGTAAGGATTATTATCAATTTATTATTAAAATTATTTAAATAAATTTATTAAAATTATTTAATAAAATTTATTAAAGTTAAATAATTTCTTTTAAAATGACTTATTAAATATTTTATAAGATTATAAAATAATTACATTAATAATATATAAAAAGTTCATATATATATATATATATATATATATATTTATTATATTAATTATAAAATAATTAAATTAGTATTACATAAAAAGACATACATATTATTTTTATTATATTAATTATAAAATAATTAAGTTTATAATATGTAAACAAGACATATGTATTATTTGTATTATATTAATTATAAAATGATTAATTTAATAACTATATATTTTACAAATTATTTTATATGATATATAATATTTTATTTATAGTATATTGTCTTTCACATTATAAAACTATTTGTAACTAATTTTTGTATAAAATATAATTTAATATTTATTATATATTTTGTTATACATATTATTTATTGATATAAAAATATATCTAGAAAATTTAAAATAAATATATTAATATAATTACAGTAATTTTTTTTTGCTTTATAAAATACTAAATAATTACCTAAAATATTTAATATTTAATAAACCTTTCATACATAAGTTTATTCAAATTTTAAAAAAATAATTAAAATAATTGAAAAAAAGAGTTCATCTCATGATTCGAACTCTATCCTCCCGCATAGAAAGCAGGCGTCCTACCAACTGTGCTATACCATCACTGGAAGAAATTAAAATTTAATTGTATAAAAGCTAAGCATGAATTTCGAAGGCTACTTTCTCCGAATTGATTGGCCATTCGGCGGAATTACATTGAAGGTTGAACACCCTTAAGGAGTACTAATAATACTCCAAGTTTCGACCCCAAATGAATTTCCTCAGTCGTGCCTTCCCCTTGTTAAAACTAATGTTCATTAATGCTGACTACAAACAAGCATACGATTATTTAACTTAAGTTAAATCTTCATCACAAATCCAACAAAAGCTTTTTTATACAAAGTTGCTGCCATCTAGAGGAATAATATCGACTAAAATATATCTCTTAAACTATAATTAATTAATTAAATTTAATTAATGAGTTAATATATTTGAAAAAACTGTATTAACATCAAGTGTCATCCAATATAAATTTAAAAAGTGTTTGAACTTGAATTAAAAAGTATTTTATTCAAGATTATAAATTTGAACAAGATATATAAATATATATAAGGAGCGTGTGAACTAATAGTAGGAATTGAAAAAGGACAATAGATGACTACGTGAAGATAAACCGCGTATAGAAGCAAAGGAATGTAATAAATTATTTACAATAGTACAAAACGAACTGTATTAACATATACTACACTACACACTACACACATATAAACAATACAAGTTTAAAAATGTGTTTGTGAACTTTACTCTTTACAAACAAGCTTTACAACGTTCCAGAAACGGTTCTCTAAAGCAGCTCTACTAGCAGGAACTCAGACAGATATTTATTGCGCAAAGAAATTCGGATTTCAACTGAACTTTCTTCTGAACTGAACTGACCTTTGCTTCATAGGTTATTTATTTCCTCATGAAAGTTTTAGAAGGGTCAGTTCTAGAGTCTTATTGATGATTCCTTGGCAATGTTTTGTTTGTTGTGGCCATAAGAGATGAATTCATCAGTATGGTAATTCTTGCCCCTTCTTCTATTGTTCCCATAATCTTATTTTTCAATTTCACGCTGGGAAGCGAGCTTCGTTTGTAAAACTCATTTTTCCCACAACGACAATATTGCTTAAGGAAAAATAACATACCAGGCGTGTTTCAGTGTTTAATAAATATTAAAAATAAATAGTCGTAAGAAGGGAGGGAGAATGTATCTCATTTGGTATAGAATTTACGATAGATTAAACAACAAAGAAGGTTGAGATTACACAAACTTATTCTGATTTTATTCTTTTCTATATATATATTTTCAGTTACTTCGACTTGGGATGCCATGACCGATTCAAGCAGTCGCAATCTTCCCCCCGTGATGAACATTTTATCCCGTAGATCTCCTTATCCGGGAACCAGAGTGCAAAGATTTCCTGTTCCGGATAAATACGTGCCTTGGGAAGTTATGTGGATATCATACGATCCAGTCGCTTTCACGCTGCAACGTTCGGATTTTCCAGTAATCCTGCAGTCACATGTAGATGAAGATCTTTTACTGTGAGTACATTAAAAGCATCATTTAAAATCTTTCATACACTTTTGTAAACTTGTGGGTTCTTTTCTGATCGTGTTCGCATTGTGAATTGAAAATAATTGCAGACAGGGTTTTGTCCAACTGTGTTTATTCCACACCTTCTATGGGACATTTCTTAAAATAAAGAATATATTGAGATGTTACAAGATTACGATACATCGTTCAGCCGTCTCTACTTTTCACAACCCCGGTTTTTTTTCGCCACCGCTCTCTCTCTCTCTCCCCCGTTCCGACCTTTTCTCCTCTCCTCCGTCGTTGCCAGATCCTTTTCTCTATATCGTCTCTCGTTCGACCTGTTGCCAGGTGCAGGCAGCGGTTCCTTACAACTTTTAGCTTGGAACTGTGAACAATTTTAACCTTTTTTTATTCAAGGCTTATACCTGGTAAATTTTATCTTTATCTATATTAGTTTGAGAGCCTTATCAAACCCTTCTCTTTAGTCAGATCATACAGAGGAGAGAAGGATATTTCATTTCTTTTGCATTTCTAATAACTTAACTGGCTTTGATAAAATGTCCAAAATTATCATGAGAACGTACCATAACTATTTGTAATGAATTGTCACTTGTGAAATAAAAATACTTTTTTTTTATTAAAAGTTTTTATTTCAAAATCAAATTACAAATGGAGTTATTATGAAATAGTCATCTATATATAGTATGGAAGAGTTAATTTTAATGATCGGAAAACTAATTAGACTTCATAAAACGTAGTTATTTTTAACTGTAAAAAACTATATCTTCATGGTTACGTGCAAATTTCTGTTTCGATTCTGCTATTTTCTTTTGCTGCTTTGGTGAGCCCACAGAAAAGAAAAAGCTAAAGCATTGGATTCAAATCTTCCCTCATTAATCTCCGGAGAACATTTTACCGAAGATACATCAGAAGGAGACGATTCATCGCAGTTAACATATGAGTCATCTTTGGTAGGTTTAGGTCTCGGTCTCAGTACAATTTCTTAATAGAAGGTCTGTTGAATGTTCGATTTCTTTTGTTGTTTTGAAACTTCTTCCTTTTTGTTTTAGTTTATCCACCAAAACTTTCTTATATGGGGAGTATGTTATTATATTAGAAGATCTAGCTTTTTATATTATAAAATACTTAATATATTCCATTATATCCAACACACCATTATAGAAAATGAGACTTTAAATTGAAGGACAAAACATTGTCGGCTAAGAAACGACCGAAGTATAAGAAACTACAATTCTTTTAGTGTACCTTATGCTTAGCATTAATGTTCTGGTCACATGTGCACTAGTAAATTAAGATGTTTGAAAACTATTGCAGAAACTGTTGAAAACCAAAAAACACACTTATGACAAATACAACATCAACTCTCACTACAATGCATAATGGGGAGTCCTTTTTTGAGTAGCTCCTGGTTTGTTTTGCGTTAGCAGCTACAGAATCAAAAACTCGGTATTCCATATTTTTCGGCTATTCCATAATACCCTCCTTTCCATTAATTACTGTATAATGTTAAAAAAATATTATACTACATCTCCTCTAGCTTCCCATATTGTAGTATTTAGCTTGTAACACTGTTTATGTGAATGGTGTTCTCGCTTTTAAGACGAATATTTTAATTTATTTGCAGATTTCTGTAAAATTTTGAAAATATAATTGTATATATAAGAGCAGATATAGTTGAGTCAAGATATTTATTCTGAGTAATAAATAAAAACTATATTAAAATGAAATGACACAGAATACGCCAATAAATAAAAACAAAGAGATTTTGCACTTCAAAATTTGAATTTATTTAAATGAGAACTCTTATTGATCTGAAAGCATTTTTCATTTCAATAGTTTAGATAATTTGAAAGCACTAGACATTCAGTTTTGCCTTATATACCGATGTTTACACTTCGTTTTCAACAGTTTGGTACGAGATTTTAACTCACTTTTTTCCATTGCTCAAACGTGCATTGCATAAATCAAAGAAAGAAATATATATGCTTGTGCTAAATATATTTTCGTTTTAGACTGAGGGAAAAGAATGGGCCCCAACAAGCCTTACCTGTATACGCCTGGAACAGTGTATCTGTCAATCCTGCTGGCATTGGACTTGACAGACAATCTTGGATTACCAGTAGTGATGGCTCTGCTCTCATATACAAATTAGACAGTGAAGGTGTACCTCAGTAAGTATATCCCAACCTGCACGTTCATGCTGGAACACTCCACGTTCCAGATCGAGTAGCAAAAAATTTTGTATTATTTTTTCCCAATGTCATTGGGGTCAGTAGAGTGTTAATAGCTAGAAGAATGTAATATTTAGAAATAAAAGTATTTCGGCTCTCTCTCTTAAAGGGATAAGAATATCTAACCCGCACAAATCCGCAAGATCGTGAGAGCTGGGTCTTAAAAGGATAAAGGTTCATTATTTACAGTTTAAACGATTTGAGTTTTTAATAAGCTGCACAAGAGCGCAGAATTACTTTTGAGTTCTGAGACAACATTAGGTTATTTATAATCTCGTTAAGCCTCATCATGAATTTTAACAAATATAAATGTAGAAATATTTAGAATTCATCCTAGTTCACCTTTTCATTCTTATCTTCAAAACGAGCTATTAGCAATGAATCTGAATTTTTCTGAGCTATTATTAAGTAATGCGAAATAGTGGCGACTAATGAGAGCTATTGGTGACAAATCAAAATCATTTTGTGTTATTATTGAATAAAGAAAACAGTTTAGTTTTGTAATTCCGTTTTTTTCCCGGTAGTTTTCTTCCCCTACTTGTAAAAGTTTCTTAAGAAATATTAACTTAAAAATATAAATTAAAAAACAACAACTTGCCAAAAGAAAGCTCAGGAAGAGTTTTTGAAATGCTCGAGTGATAACGTTAGTAGTTATCGAGTCTTGTTAAGACGCACAAACACTCATTAAGTCAATTTTCAAATTTCATTAAAAAAAAGGAATAATCACAATACACAACCAGGATTATAGATTCTTCGAAGATATAACACATTATTAAATTGCTCTTATAAGTGTAATCTAAAATGTTCATTATTCCTAATTATTGATTCAATTTGAGAGCTTCCAGTAACGTTCAAATGAGTCGTGATTTGGAGTACTGTTAGAAACCACCATTAGCAAAAATGATATTAATGATTAAGAAATGAGGATGTACAATTTTCTATACTCGAAATATTTCCTTCTGTTTTTTGCAATTGTAAATTACTTTAAGAACTCAGATTGTTTTAAATAAGTCAATAGACAGATATTATTATCATACAATTTATAATACGCATTTACTAAATGCAAAAAAAAGATCTTAGGTACACAATTTATGCATAGTTAGTATAATATATAATATTCTGAGAATTATGCTGTTAACTGAGTAGTACATTTAAATTATCTAATGAAATTGGTTCTCAAAAAATACATATAAGTGGTAATTGTGAATACGCGTGTTAAACATTCATGCAAACAATATTTTTTTCTTTGAAATTCAACAGTTTCCGAAATTGATACAATATTTGTCATATATAATGAATCCTTTTAGATATGACAACTCTTCATTGCTAATAAATATATGGTGCTTCAGAAACTGACTTGTGTGTGAATGGTATTTCATTCATAGTTAATAAAAACAAATTCATAAATAATATTTCCCATAGTAAGAGTCCCTAATATAAAGGAGAAATATAAGGAATACTTTTTCAGGTAAAAAAAATAATATATGGTATTTACGTCAACCAATTTCGCCAACGAATAATGTCGCCAATTCAAAAGAAGTCGCTAAGTACAGTGATCATCGCAGCTTTTGGCGACGTCTTTTGATTTGACGAGATTGGTCGACGATATAATATGTAAGAGCACCCTACATAATCATATTAATTGAAGAGTTAATGACAAATTTATTATACCGTATTATACACAAACGAAAAAACTTCAGAAATTCAAATGTAGCCAAATATCGCGAAACTCAGCTAAAAATGGAAATCGTTCCCACGCACGTTCGATCGACAACATTTAACGACATTTTAGCATAGTTAGCTAAAATGTCGTTAAATGTTGTCATTGTTCTTATTGCTGTGATCGAACGTGGACGATTTCCACTTTTAGCTGAGTTTCACGATATTTGGCGACTTCTTTTGATTTTTACCAAATTAGTCGACGATATTATACGTAAGGACCCATATTTATGAATTCATTCAATATGATACATTTTAAAGTTAAGAAATATTCAGCAAATCATCTGTTTTTCATATTTCTGTATTGAATTAATGATTCATTTGATACCGAAGTGTATAAAAGACAAAATACATTATTTATTGAAACGCTTAAAAATTATTAGTTATAACGGAAGTGCTAAAAAATAAACAACATCCAATAAGACGGCATGGAATAAAAACACGATATTACATTGTATTAATCCTTTTTTTTTATACGGAAGAATGTAAACAAACCTTTTAACATTAAAAAAATGCATTTGAATTAGTC
The DNA here is from genome assembly GCA_019973935.1 of Trichonephila clavipes. Classification (NCBI taxonomy): domain Eukaryota; kingdom Metazoa; phylum Arthropoda; class Arachnida; order Araneae; family Nephilidae; genus Trichonephila; species Trichonephila clavipes. The sequence goes on from BMAU01005559.1 coordinate 115,412, forward strand.
GTAAAAACTTTTAGTTATATTTTATTGTTTATAATTACAGGAATCCAATGGGAAGAACTGGGTTACGTGGTAGAGGATCCTTGCCACGCTGGGGACCTAATCATTATGTACATGCCATAATCACAAGGTAATGTATAACTTATTAATGAAGACCTTAGCTGCTGTGTGTGTGAAAATAACTTATTATTTACTTAAGTTTTAGTTATATACTTTGGCATCGTTATATCTAGTTAATGAATTAAAAAATCATCGTAGAAAATTTATTTTATTCCATTATCTGTCAAATAACCTTGTATAAAAGCATTATAATATGAATAATTTATTAAAATCATGAATTTATAATGTACAAGAGTGTTTATTGTAGTTGAAAGCATGGTATCATTAGTGAATTTTATGAATAAGCTAACGTGTGTTTCTATACGTTAGAATACTATTGCTTACATATGAAGTGTCAAAAAGATCTTTTGCATGTAGGTAAAAACCTGGTTTTTCAACAACTACAAAAATACCACCAGCAGTTAATTTATTGAATTATAAAGCAAGCAACAACCCGGATACCATAGTTACTGCAGAAACACAGAAACAAAATTATACTTATGAAGTTGATTGAGATGTTTCCTTAAATTTTCAGTTAATTTGTAAGATTACACTTAATGGTCTTTCTCGAATTTCAGCTAACCACTTGAATTATATATTTAAGGAGTGAAATAATTTTTTGTTTTTGTTTTTATGCTAAAATCTTTCTTTTTTTATTAGATTCCAAAAAGCCAGAGAAGCATTTTTATCCACAAAAGGTTTGGAGTTCGTAGTGATGTGGACAGAAAGAAGATTTCAACTTTCTATACCAGGAGTATGCGTATTTTTTAATAAAATAATATTAACCACACGAAAAAAACAATTGTATTGATGTGCTTTAAATGACAATTTCAGAGCTTTTTTATTCAAGCTTTTTAACTCAAAAAGGGCTATTGCATATGATATATATTTGATTCAGGTATAAAATTATACTTAATTAAGAGTTTTTAGCAAGAGAGGCTCTCCGGCACATGAAAAGGCATACAACGTTTACAGAAGCCAAACTGTTGAAACATATGTTTTAAAATTTTTTGGATGTTTTTTTAAATGAATAGTTATTTTTGAAAAGTGTGTTTTTATATTGTAGTACCAAGTTTTAATTGTTCTATTAAAGTAATGGGAACTTGATTTTAGAAACCAAATAAACATATAGGATGATGAATAATAATTAAAAGATGATATTGTAGGATCGTCTCTCTCGTATTTGTATATATAATCTTCAACAACTAACTACCGAGAATTGAAATTTTTGTTATCACACCAGAATAAATTATAAAAGAGCTCCAACTAAGATTTTAAAAAGGGGTTTCAGAACCCTTAAGAGATATCCGTGCACTCGAAAAAAACACCCTTTTTCAAACTAATGTAACTTAGCAATAAAACAAAACAATAATTTGAAAATTTTACCACATGATAATCATATATATTTACATTATTCCTCAAAATTTCAAAGAATTTGAGAAAAAGTTCAAAAGTTATAAAGAAATATAAATTGGACAATTTTTCAAAAATATGACAATCAGTATCTTACATTGAGCATGATTCTGAAGTACAAAATTAACTTTACTTGGTAAAAAAATGTTCGCTTTCGAAGCTATATTAACTTTTAAGAAATTTAGTTAGAAAAAAAATATTTTTAAGTGCAATTATTATAACGAAAATTTCAAAATTTTAAGAAAAAAATAAATTAAAATTCAAATAAAAAATTCTATAAATTTTTTTTTTTTGAAAATTGTTGTATAAGTTATGAAGTGTTTTATTTTAAACATGTGTATGAAATTTCAAATTGATATAAATAGTTTCTGAGAAATCCTGCACACAAGCTAAATTTTTTTTTTTGTTTTGAGAAAAATGAAGTTAAAGATAAGAAAGAGATAGGGTTTTTGTTTAAGAGTTTCACTAGTTATTTCCCAATAACTTTGGAAGTTTTCACAGTATCAACAAAGTTTTGGTATTAAAATTCTCAGAAATGTTGAGGCATACATCTTTTTCAAAAAATTGAAAAATTTGCAAGTTAAGAGTCTTGATACTTTTTAGTCGGAAGTTGTTGTGACTTTGACTGCCATTTTTTGGGAGAGAAGTGATTTGAACTGCCAACTTCTGGTCCTGAGGCATGAACTTTGTAGTGCCTTATACAGTTGGGCTGAAAAGGAATCTTTCTTTCGCCCTGTCATTAGGCCCTTTAAAACTTTTCATTGCTAGTTTCGGCTTGTGAGAAAAAGGGTCTTCACATCCCTACCTCCTGGAGAATAAAGTTTTTTAAAATCAATGTTGTTTTTTGAACAATATTGTTCAGAGAAGCTTATTTTTACAACCATTTCTTCCTCGCTTTGTAGGAAAGCTTCTTTTCTCATTTCCAATTTATTTTCTCTATCGCTGGCCGCTCTTTTTCTGGGCTCTCATTCGCAGGGGGGGGGGGAAGAATGGGCTAACTGGGGTGGGCACAAGGTTTTGGTCGCGAGGGAGTGACCAAACCTTGACTCGGCCTCAATATGATCATGATCTAAATAATTTTAAACGTTATATCTGTTATTCCTTTACATATTTTCCGACAAAAAGGGAAAATGGAAATTCCGAAATGTATGCCACCTGTCAACAGTGGAAACACTGCATTATCATGTCACGTCTGTCGTCTATATCTACGCCTAAGTTTGCCACCATAGGCCATCAGTACGCATTTAGTCAAAAGCAGGCAACGGGCTTTTGTTCATGGTTGTGAAATTATGAGTCATGCTCACTTATTTGTGTCTGGTTACCGTTTGTACAAGTATTTGATTACCTATGCTATATACCAGGGGACGGCAACCTTTTAGCTGTGGCGTGCCAAACCAATCTACTAATATGATTCAGCGTGTCACACAGTAGGTCATTTTTAATACAATATGATTCCTGCGATCATGCATGCAGAATTAGAAAACAGAGGTCAATAATTTAGATATACAGTTTTATTGTACATTAATTTTTCATCATTTAAAGATATTCCTTAACATAAAAATAAACAGCATAAAATATAACTATTCTGTCAACAAAAATTTAAAAAATTAAAATTGTACTTTTATTAGTTATTTTTAAACACATTTATCAAAATAAGAAATAGATAGCGTAAAATATAAGTATTTACCCTCATTGCAGTTAAATAAAAAGATAAATAAAAATTTTAATATGAAACCTAGTGCTTGCACCGCTCTACTTTCATTTCGCAAAATCAGAGGTATAATGTGTGATTTTTAATTTGACACGATTCTGAACATTCAGAGGTCAAGCAATTTCTCTGCGGACTTGAAACATTTTTCGTATGAGAAAATATTTTTTTAATTGCATATGTAGAACTAAAAGCCGATAGAGGAGTATATACAATTTTCTATCTTCAAACAATTAAATCTTTTCAGCAATGACAATGAATAATTAACAAAAAAGCTGTGAATGTATCTTTAGTTATCCTCAGATTTTTTTGTAATTCCGTAGATGTCCATAATTCTGAAGATGTCTGTCAAATAACGTCAATTACAAATTTATCAACTTCCCTCCATTTAAAGTTGATAAATTTGTAGAGTAATGCAGAATACCACTGAGAATTGTACCAAGTATCGCATGTGTCACGTGTACCATAGGTTGCCAACCCCTGTTATATACTGTCTACTTAAAAAGGGTCGAAAGGGGGGAATACTTTTGCACAGGTGCCCAGTGCCTCAAAAAGTCTTAAAGTATCCGACTACGTTCGGAACCGTGATTTAAAAAAAGCGCATAAATGGATAATTTTCATGATATTTAGTGTCACTCAGATTAGAATACATGCATAAAATTGTTTTAAGGACATTTTGACCAAAAACTGTTTAAATATAATATTTTGGCAAAAAATTAACTTAGAATAATCTTTTTTCCAAATGTTCTCCTTTTGTGAAAAATACTTCTATTATAATAATATTTTGCCTGTATATAGCTCAGACCTCTCAACAGAGGCTCAACTAGAATTTTTGAAAAATTCACATTATTTTCAGAGTTACCACCAATTGAAATAATTATTCGCTTTTTTTCTCAAAATTGCTCCCCTCTGTTGTCGTAAAATATGAATAAACCCACTTCTAAGTTATATAATTCTAGTTGAGCCTTTGAACAGTGGTCTGAGCTATATACGGGTAAAATATTATTCTAATAGAAGCATTTTTCACAAAAGAACATTTGGAAAAAAGATTATTTTAAGTTAATTTTTTGCCAAAATATTGTATTTAAATAATTTTTTTTGTCAAAATGTCATTAAAACAATTTTATACATATATTCTAATCTAAGTGACACTAAAGATCATGAAAATTATCCATTTAAGCACTTTTGAAAATCACGGTTCCGAACGTAGTTGGATGCCTTAAGACGTCACTGTTCCCTGATCTTAGTTTTTTGCGCATATCTCCATCACAGGAATTTTTCAAAGAAATTGATTTTCACTCCACTTTATGGCGCTCTGTATTCATCTAATTTTTGTTTTTAGTTCAGTCATTACAGCAATCATTCCCTTTTGTATTTGGCGTCAATGTGAAACGTTATTTGCCCATGCCATTTGTATTTGTGTGTCTTAGTGGCAGTGGCGTAACGTACAACCCTGCATTGCGGGGGATCCAAAGCCTGAACGCCACCAAGTACCTACCCTTTGTAAAATCCAACTTGAGGGCCCCAAATCTGACTTTGCAGGCAGGCCCAAGTGTTCATCGTTACGCCACTACTTAGTGGATTTATCAGACGTACGCGCCGTAGGTTCACATCGCCTGTCATTTTTGCATCGAGGGGAAAATTCAATAGCGCTAGGCAGTGCTGCCATCTGTATTCAATTTCTAAGTCACTACTAAGGTAAAGCTTTGATCACTCGCGAGCGGTAGGTTTGGATCCTTAATGATTTGAACTACCACAGTCTTTAGGATTTTCGGATTTTCTGTTACATTTATAGTGATGTTTACAGAAGATCGTGTCTTTACTACGATTATTGGAGGAGATTATTAAAAAAATATAGATCAATGTTACGTTGCGTTCTAAGGAACTGAAAAAATTAATAAATTAGAATTCAGATATTATTAGGCATGCTCAAAAAATAATGTGGGGAAAAATTTATTCAACTCTTACAGTTATTGTCAATTATAAGAAATTACTGAACATAGTTATTTAAATTAACTATTTAATCCATTTTACAACACTGCTTAGTATTTTTGTACCTTTAATACCAGTTTTGCTCCATTGAGAGATTATGCTATAAAATAATTGATTGCGTTTTCTGTTTTATTTTTCAGGGTTTTGTGGCTGGTGAGCATAGATATGAAGTTATCAAGTCGATGTTTAAATCTCAATTTACAGGAAATGCAGTTTGGGTTGATTCAAATTCTGTTATTAAGGTAAATAAGATTGATTCGAAAGGTCTCAGTTAAGTAGGTTAAGGTTTTTATTCTATTTATCACGAGACAATCAATTATGGCGATTATAATTTATAATTAATTCCTCAAATCCACACGCACGTAAACGCACACGCATCAACTGTATCAAAGATCTGAGCAAAATAAACATTCAAAATCTTTAGACACATTTTTATGGATGTCAATTTTTCTTTGATGAATTCCAAACGCAATCTCTGACTAAAACGCAAAATTGAGCTGATTTAAATATCCCGGAAATATTTTTACAAAATATTAACTCTCATTTGCTACATTTTATGTCTGTTTGGTCTTTGATAGCATAAATAAAACAATCTTAAAAGAAAGGAACAGGAAACCATTTTCACATCATCGTTCATAAAGTAAAATATTTTTTTTTGAAAAAAATTTGGAAAAAAAAAAATAAATAGCACATATATATATTTCTAATATTTTTTTTCTTCTTTCAGTTTTTCCGAGACTGTGTAATTGCTAAAATAGACTTGACAGAATCTAGCGAAAATTTTCCTAGTATCCTAGATAGTGAAGAAAGTCTCAAAGTTGTGAGTGACATAGTTCACAAAGGTTACATGGATGATCCCAGTAACACTGACCAGGCTTGGAAAGAAGTGGAACTCTGGCACATACACTTTGACGAGGCCGAAAATGTATCCGAGAAATTACAGGTGAAGTGTTAAGTTTTTATATATAATTGATGCTTTACATGTTCGGTATACTTAAGAACGTATTTTTCGCATGCAAAAATTGACCAGTCTCACTTGAATAAAAATCACATTGAGAACTTTCTAAAAAGCAGTTTGAAAAAAATGCTGCTCTATCATAATAATGACCTAAATATTAGTACTGAAAAAGGCGAGGAGCGTCTCTTACAGTAAAATAGGCTTAACAACCCAAAGCATGGTTGAAAATTGTTATGAATAAATCCCACTAAAAACATAAACTCAAAAACTTTGAGATTTATTTTAATAATACACTTGCCAATCATTTTAGAATCTTGTATGCTACCGTCTAGTGAGGACGAATCTTTGCTCATCTACCCATATGTTTAGGTTAGCTGATTCTATATTTAAATAGGGTGATCTGTATAACCATTGTAGTTTCCATATCGAACATTCCACACAATATTGTCAACTAGAATATTATTAGACTAATACCCTAAATTGGGATAAGGTTTGATAAATTCATTCTGTTTTTCAGACTTCTATGGGTTGGAGGCTTATTACTGAAGATGCATTCTTCAAGCTGCCAGCGGGACAAGCAGTTCTTCTTCAAGATATAGCAAGAAAGATGAAAGCAACTATTTTATGAAGTTTCATTCTTATACATGTAATAATCAACCTTACTTATTCTCTAAACTCGACTTCAATTTGCCGATGTTTCGAAATATTTAGTGATGTTTTCTGCTTTTAAAAGAAGTCCTCTAATTCAGACAATTTATTTTCGTTGAAGTTTAAATATTATCTGATTAGAATTTCTTCAATATTTGTTCAGTATGAATATAAGAGACCAGTGTCAAAATTTAGTAAATTGTGTGTTGTTTTTTGTCTGAAAATTATATTAATCATCCAAGGAAGATGCATTAAATGAATACTTAGAGTAAATTGATAACTATTGTAATTTTCAGTTGAAGATTTTACAACGGGAATATACTAACAATTATAAATAGATACTAAATAAAAAGCATACTTCAATTTTATTGTAATAAGAAAAGTATATTGATTCATGATATTATTAAAAACATTATATGAAAGTTTCAATAAAGAGAAAAGCATCTTTCTCTAAAATAAACATGCTAAATCCTCACCAAATTGTCAAAAAAGTATATTTTGAGAAAACAAAAACCTTAGTTGTTCTGTGTATCAAGTGATTTATAACCAATTGATTGTAATTTGAGAACTCTACAGTAAAATAAGATTCTAGTCTGAAGGAAATAATGTAAAGGAAGTAATATTTTTTAAGCTTATGTGCATGGGATTTTTGCTGACATTTTTCATTATTGAAGTTTTACTTGTCATTCTTTTATTGCAATTTGTTGGATTATAGACCTTTGGTGATCCACAAATTGAACTCGAAAGAGTATTAAAATATTCTTAATTGAAAAAATGTTTAAATAGTACTCTATTCAAAATCAAAAAGTTTAAAATTGCATTTATTAATTTTGTAAGACAATTACTATTTAAAAAAACATTGAAAAAGCACTCTAATTCTAAAATATATTGATACGTAAAAAATAATATTGAAGTTGATTTTTGCATACTCTCAGTTTTCACTATCTAATAAACAGTTGGGGTGGTGTTGGGTGGAACTCCCAGCGAAGAATTTAGTTAAAATGAAATTTAAACATTCCCTTATGCAAGTTTTTTTAAAACCACTAGCTCTTGCTTTAATTATTAAAAACTCAATGCAGCTAAAGTGCGTACAGAATTAATTCTGCAACGGACAAAATATTTTCCCGATGCTAATGGTAATGGGGTTTCTTCAATGTGTAATTGATATTGAGAATTTCGTAATTGTAACTACCACTGCCCAGTACGGATTGTAACTACGACAGAAATGAGGAGCAGAAATAACTCCCTATTTGAGTATTATGTATTTTAACTACTACTATGAAGCTTGAATTGAAACTACCACCGTGAAGCTTGGATTGCTACCACCACCGCGAGAAGCTTGGATTGCAACTACCCCCACGAAACTTGGATTGCAACTACCCCCGCGAAACTTGGATTGCAACTACCGCTGCAAATAATGGATTGTAAGTACGACACAAATGAGGAGCAGAAATAGCTCCATATCTGAGAAGCATGTATTGTAACAAAGCGAAGCTTGGATTTCAACTACCACTGCGAAGCTTAATTTGCAACTACCACTGCGAGAGAGAGAAGTTTGGATTGCAACTACCACTGCAAATAATGGATTGTAACTACGACACAAACAAGGAGAAAAAATTACTCCCTATTTGATAAACATGTATTACAATTACTATGCGAAGCTTGTATTGAAACTACCACTGCGAAGCTTGTATTACAACTACTATTGCAAATAATGGATTGTTATTACTAACGCCAAGCATATCTACGACAGAAACGAGGAGCAGAAATTACTCCCTATCTGAGAAGAATGTATTGTAACTACTACTGCGAAGCTTGGATTGCAACTAATAAAGGGTGTTTTTTTTAGAGGTATAGAACTTTAAATTGCAATAAAACAACGATGTATTATTCGATTGACATGAATTTTTTTATTCGAAAGATAATCTTGTGGCACTACATTTTAAATATGATTTCTGGCATAGAACTGCCACGGCTGGCTCGGATTTAATCCAATCTGGACGTCCAATTTTCGATGACTTTTTCCAACATTTGTGGCCGTATATCGGCAATAACACGGCGAATGTTGTCTTCCAAATGGTCAAGCGTTTGTGGCTTATCCCCATAGACCAATGGCTTTACATAGCCCCACAAAAAATAGTCTAGCGGTGTTAAATCACAAGATCTTTGAGGCCAATTCACAGGTCCAAAACGTGAAAATTAGGCGGTCACCAAACGTGTCTTTCAATAAATCGCTTGTGGCACGAGCTGTGTGACATGTTGCGCCGTCTTGTTGGAACCACAGCTCCTGGACATCATGATTGTTCAATTCAGGAATGAAAAAGTTAGTAATCATGGCTCTATACCGATCACCATTGACAGTAACGTTGTGGCCTTCATCGTTTTTGAAGAAGGATTCCACCAGCCCATAAAGCGCACCAAACAGTCAGTTTTTCTAGATGTAACAGTGTTTCGACATACACTTGTGGATTAGCTTCACTCCAAATGCGGCAGTTTTGTTTGTTGACGTAGCCATTCAACCAGAAGTTCGCCTCATCGCTAAACAAAATTCGCTTATGAAAATCAACCATTATTTTCGAAATAAAATTGCACAATTTGAAAGCGTTGTTCAGGCGTGAGTCTATTCATGATGAATTGCCAAACCAAACTGAGAATAAATCACTTGACAGCTGTTAAATCGGTCGCCATCTTGGAAAGTAATGCCAACTTAAACTTCTATACCTGGAAAAAAACACTCTGTACTACGGTGCATGCATGTTACTACCACTGCCCAGTAGGGACTAACAACGAGACAAATGAGGAGCATGAATTACTCCTTATTTGAGATGCATGAATTTCAATCAAAATTGTGATGAACAGATACTGAATATATATTCTTTTCAATCTATTTTATTTTGGAAATTTCCGTTGAAGCATTCTGTATCAAACATGATGTAATATTTTTCTGCTGTCGATGTTCAAAAGGCATGAAGACAAAAAGCCAAATAAAACATAATAAAATATAAAACCTTTTATTCACTGTTATAAATGAGAAATGTATGGAAGATTTTATTGACTGATTTAAAATTCCACGAAACTATAAACGCACACGCGAATTACTTTTAATTTAATTTTTTTGTTCAGTGTTTTGATGCTGTATTATCTTAAAGTATTTTCCCATTCAAAGTTCTATCATTCCTAAGCATTCCATTATTCTTCTGTACAAATGAACATGTATGATTCACCATGGCTATAAATAATGTATATACAGTTGTTGTGAATTATGTTAAAATAATAAAATCTAAAAATTTTATTATGCCAAATGTGTTTGATGTACTTGCTTAAAACACAGAAATCAAGAATTTTTTTCTATAATTTGTGATATAATTCACCCATAAAATTTTTTATTTTTCTCATTTTTATAAAAACATACATAAATTTTCATACACAAAGAGTAGACATTTGTCTACCTATTTTTGAAAAAGATAAGCACAGCATTCAGGAACCTTTATATAACAACCTTATTAAGTTTGAAAAAAATATAGTTGTGTTTTTAAATTTCAATATATATATATATGTATATATATATATATATATATACTAGCCGTTACCCACCCGCTTCACTGGGTATTTCACGATGTTGTACATATGTATACTGTTTACAGATATATTAATTATTCATATCTAGCATTAAGAATTCGATTGTATTGAAAAATATATTTATAGCTGTTACACTCTCGCCCCTTGATATAAAAAGAACATAAATTATAATATCTAATATCTATTTATATCTAAAATAGAAGGAGAAAGATTTTTTCGCTCACTTAACCTAATAATCAAGTGGATTTCCACCAAAGCAACTTTCAGTGGATCTCTACTCCATAAAATAAACATGCGTGCTAAATTTCAAGTCTAAATCTAACAGAGCAAAAACGGAATTTTTATCATCAATACCTCGTTGACAGCATTCTTAGCGGATTCCAATTCAACAAAAAAAGCATGCAAACCAAATTTTATTATTATAGCCTTAGCAGTTCAAAAACGGGAATTTTGTCTATCAATACACCCAAATAACTTTCCCCGCTTCCCCCTGGAGTTGATTTCCGTAAAATCCATTTTTAGTGGAACTCTATTCAACTAAAGAACAGTGCTTAACAAATTTCAAGTAAATGAGTTAAATTCAAAAACAGGAATTTTTCTATAACATGCCTTAATCCCTCGCAAACTCACTCCTTTGGGGGTCCATTTTCGCAAAAATCTTTGTAAAAGGAACTTCATTCCATGAACAGAACATACCTTCTAATTTTCAAGCAAGTGGTTCTATTAGTTGAAAAGCGGAAATATTTATCTATTACGCCCCTTAATCCCCTTTAGTGACTCTTGGGGATCAATTTCCCCCAAAACTATTTTGTAGCGGATATCTATACCATGAAAGGAATTCGCTTACCAAATTTCAAGACTGTACGTCTAATAGTTTAAAAATGGAAATAATTATGTATAACGCCCCTTAAGCCCCCGCAACGCCACTTAGGAAACGATTTTCACAAAGCCCATCCTATGACAGATCTCTACTCAGTGAATGGAATCTGCTTACTCAATTTCAAGATTTTACGTCTAATAGTTTAAAAAAGGAGTTAATTGCCTATAACGCCCCTTAATTCTCTACAACGCCACTTGGGAGTCGATTTTCACAAAACCCATTCTGTAGGGGATCTGTACTCTATGAAAGGAATCCGCTTACCAAATTTTTCAAGACTGTACGTTTAATAGTTTAAAAATGGAAATAATTTTGTATAACGCCCCTTGGAGGTCGAGTTTTGTAAAAATCATTATGTAGGGAATCTCTACTTTATGAAAGAAATCTGTGTACCAAGTTTCACGACTGTACATCTAATAGTTTAGTAATGGAAATAATTATCTGTAACGCCCCTTAACCCCCCGTAATGCCCCTTGGGTTTCGAACTTTGCAAAATCCGTTCTTAGCTGACGTCTACTGTATGAAGGGAACCTACCTACCAAATTTCAAGTCTGTAGGTTTAATAGTTCCGGAGATATCGTGATTAGTCAGTGAGTGAGAGAGTCGCTTTTCGCCTTTATATATATAGATATACTAGCTGGATGGCTCGGCGTTGCCCGGGCTTCTTCAAGTGTCCAGCTTTATGCCTTGGAAGATTCCCTTTCAGTGTCAGCACTTCCTAGTGTGTGTGTGATTTCTATATTAATGTCATTAAAATACTCTTTTTCGAAGTTTCTTCCACATCTTTGTCCTTTCGGGCGGGTCTGTTTTCTCGCCATTTAGCTCGGCGTTGCAAGGGCTTTTTCCGTGTGTGCAATTTTATCCCAATAGAACTTTTCCCTTTCTCTCTGGACACCAGTACGTCTGTGTGTGTGTGTTACTGAGCGATGTGAGTGATTTCTATATTTATGTCATTTATAAATCCCCTTTTCAGAAATTTCTACCACTTCTCTTTGTCAGACAAGTTTCTTTTCCTTTCGTTCAGCCCAGCGTTGTAGGGGTTTTTTCAAGTATAAAACCCCCTTTATTTCACCGAGGGATAAGATCCTTTTTTTTCAAATTTCTATTTTCGATTAAAAATTTACAAAGCTAATACAGTTTTGTTCTCAAGAAAACAGACAATGTATTATTCAATTGTTATTATTAAATAAATAATTTAGTAATAAATAATAAAACACAATATAACTTTAATTCTTCAAAAATTATTAATTTATATCAATTTTCATTAAATAATAAATAAAAAAATATGTACCTTTAGCTATGAAGCGACTGTTTTTATCTGCATGTTTGATTCTTCGATTAAATGTATGTAACTGTGAATAAAGAAATATGGGAAAAAATCTAAAAATTTGTTTACATTCCTTGTATGAAAAACATTTGAAAGGAATTAGTACTATTTAACAAAAACAGGGCAGCATTTTCCTATATTTTAAGGTTTTTCAGTTAATCATTTCCCTAAAAGAAAACTATCAGTTGCGATGTATTATTAAAAACTAAGATTGTATTAATTATTTTATACATAAAACAATGAATGCTTTCTTAAAATTCAAACTAATAAATTGGATTTGGAAAATTACTCGAAAATTCATTATTTAAGTAATAATAATAATAATAAAAACAACAGACAATGGCTCTAGAACCCACAATGAACAATTTATTCAATCTGAAATTTGTAGTACAATTCACATTATGTGATATGTATCTGAAGAATTATAAACTGGTTTCTTAAAATAAATTTAAAATTTTGAAAATAACTTTTAAGTACAGTAGGTAAATTTTTATTAATGTTTTAAAAAATAGTCTTAGTACAAACCATGATGACCTGAATCTGAGCTATTGACTTATTGCTGGATTTGCTATTGTATATTGAAAGGTTTTTATATTCAAAGAAGATTTTCGAACTCAGTAGAAATAAGGCACTTAAAAAATCTTAAGACAAGAAAATTATTGACTTTCAATCATGGTGAGTATTAGCCATGTTTAAGGAAATCAAAATCAATCACATTGCCGGTGACATTGTAGAATTCGGGTTATTAAATAACTGAAAGATACAGTAAGTAATGGATTTAAGAGATGAAATCAGATGAAATATATCCTGTTGTGTACATATATAATACCTAAATTTTATGTTGAAATTTTTGGGGGGATACCTGTTTTAATAATTATATACGTGCCTAATTACTTTCGTTCGTTTCCAAATATTGTCTACCCACATACTTCATAGAAAAATAAAAAAATTGCGAAGGTACTGATGTATATTATTTATAAAGAAACCTCCATTCTCCCCTTTCTAGATGATTTAAATTTGCCTTCTTATCTCGGATTAAAGACGTTCTTAATAAGCATCTGTAAATAATATGAGAACAATAGTGCAAGATAGTTAAAAAAAATAAATAAATAAACATAATCAAAACCCAATATTTTAAAAAATTAACTTATTGAAATTATATCCCAAAACGGGCCAAATTCATCTTTCAACATATGAAGCGTTTTTAAGATGCTTTAAGATACTGTTAAAAATGCTTTCATAATCATAAGAAAAATAATTAATAAAGTGTGAAGCATTTGCTTTTGATTTGTGCAAATATGATAACGTTACTAAGCAAATTACTAGGTAAAGATCAGACCAATGTACAAGCTATTACCAGATCTAACATAACTACTTTTAATATATAGATGGGTAAAATTTTTCCTAATCCCTATGTGTGTGAGAGATTTTTCTTAGGTTAAAAAATTTTACTGAATACTTACTTTAAATGATGGTTGAAGAACTATGTTTTGAGTTTGCAAAATTTTTTACTATGGTATTAGATGTGTTGAGATATTGGTGCGCTGAAAAAGAAATATAAAGGATAATTAAATTATAATTACACGATTTGTTTGAGAACATTACAATAGCAAATTTACAATACACTTGCAGAAATGAATAGTAAATATTGCCCTACTTTTATTAGCTTCATTTCACATTTTAAATATACAGACATACAGATATTTCACAGAAATAATATATTTAGAAATATACTCTTATTTTACTACTATTTTTGTATACATAAACATCAAAACATTCATTTTTGATGGGAAGTTCTGATGGACATTTGTTTATTTTAGTTATAATCCAAAATTAACACATTTTCTAAAAGTAGGCCTTTTTTTAATAATGCGTTTTATTTTCATTTCGAAAAAAGGATTTATTGTTCTTTGATTGCAGCAATGATCTAAACATTTTCGAATACTTTAATTTAGTCTTCATAATTTTCATATTAATAATGGTTCAGAATTTCTTTCCACTGATTTTTCGCTGGGCTATCAACAGATGGAAAACAGATTGGGTGGAGGAACTATTTTTAGTCACACGAAGTGGTCTGCTATCTTTATAGTTACTTTAGCAAAGATCTATCTTTAAAACTCAAATATACAGGGTATTCTAAGTTCATTTTGATACATTTTCCGGGGTGGAAGGGTACATCATAAGGATTGACCTTATGATGTACCCATGGTCAAAAACGGTTTCATTCGGCACTGTTGTTGTTGCACGCCCCCATTGGTCAGCAGTATTAGACCAGGTGCATGACATCGTACACTTTCAAAAATCTAACACCAGCAAGGGATCGTCTGCTAAATCGTGCTTGATGAGCCCTAAACATTCGAGGATGTAATCAGGCAAGGCTGGCTCAGAAGGACAGTTCGTGCTCATTTCAAATCTCTTGCATACTTCGGAAAATTTCATTGTTTTAAGATGGCCACTTCGAAAGCGGGCTAAAAGAGTTTGATCCTGTCTTGTAACACCGTGAGCCAGAGAGCCTCCAGGACGAGAACACTGATACCAATGGTGCTCTGGGTGGTGACCCAAGTGGTCTTATTCTAGTGTTTAGTTCTAGAGAAAATCTCAGAACAGGTGAGGAGTGCTGATGGCTCTGGTACCTCGCAAGCGCCAGCGTTGGCCAAAGTGTCCACAATCTCATTTCCCTCTAGATCTATGTGAGAGGGAATCCAATGCAGATGAATTTGCAGCAGAATTCATTCGGCACTAGATGGCGTTGCTCATAAGAGCATTTAATTGAACAGACCTGCATTACCACAATCATTTCAGCTGCCATCGCCCCCAGAAGAGTATGGAACGTTTTATAAACCCCCTAACTCCTCGTTTACGGATTGGCAGAAGGAAATGCGTGATCAGCAGAAAGGTTGTATCGCGAAAGGTACCCACATATAAATGTACCGGACCGCCTAATATTTGCTAGTTTACATCACATTTTGCGTGAATATGGATCATTATAGGTAATAGGCATAGTGAGGGTGGGCCACGAGTGACTCGAGCTCAAAAATGGTACTCGTATTCCTTCAAAAGATACCATCACATTTTGTTTCATCAAGAGAAATAAATGTGTTAGGTTCCGTGGCCCGTTGTAATGCATAACTCGAACCTGACTTTGCCTATTACTTCGTAATAATCCATATTCACACAAATTGTGATGCAAATTAGAAAATATGCGGTGGTTCTGTTGTATCATTTTGTGGGTACCTTTCTCGATCCAATCTTTCTGCTGATAGCACATTTCCTTCTGCCAATCCGTAAATCAGGTGCACATTTACCAGCTCGGTTTTTGTAAAACGTTCCATACTCCTCTGAGGGTGATGACAGCTGAAATAACTGCTATAATGCAGGTCTATCCTTAAAAGTTCTGGTGAGCAACGCCACCTAGAGCTTAAGGAATTAGTTTCTGACCATGGGTTGCTTTCAAATATGACTACTTAGGATGTACCCTACCACTTCTTAATGTTTGTCCTAATCATCCTGGTACACCATGTACATCTGTGTGAATTAAAAATTTTTAGGATCGAAAAATACGAAACAAGAAATTAAATATGTGCTGAAATTAATATTTATGACAAGAAAATTTTTTGGGGGAAAAGAAAAACTCTACAAATATGAAATATACACATCAAATTAAAGTGTTAACATGTGTTTATTGCTGAAGAGATTTTATTGCATAAAATTATTTTAAATATTTCTAAAAAGTAAAAGAAACCCATTTAAAGTGCATTTTTTAAATAAGATCAATAATTAATAATAAAAATATGATTGTGTTTTTGAATTAGTTATTAGACATAATTATGAAGATGATAGAATTAAATTAGGCGATGGGGATATTAAATGATGTATCATAATTTTTTAAGAATTAGTTTCTGAGTTTTAAAGATAAAAATGTATGTAATAACAATTTTGAATACTTACTGAAAATAAATGCTATGTTTTTATGCTTTAAGCGATTGGAATCTTTCGTTATTGATCCTGAAATGTTCGAAATGAAAGTTTGAAGTTTGAATGAAATAGTTATTGAGTTTGGAAAGAGTGAAGTTTTTCTCTATTGATCTTGATGTGAAACTTAAGTACCACTATTGAGTTCGATATTAATTTCCTTTACTGAAAATGAAATTAAAAATGTATGGTATTTCCCATAATAATAATTTTAATTTTATTAGCAAGTCTCTAAAGCCTTTCTATAAATAAATATTAAATATGATTGTAGTTTTGCTTGTCTAAATCTGAATTAATTTCTCATCATTAAATTTTTAGAAAGAAAACAGTAAGTTCTAAATATTGAAAAAGTTTTTCTCTTTTCACATACATAAAAGAGTGCAGTGAAATTAAGAATTTGATAATTGTATCGGGTAATTTGAATTTAAGGTAAGTAAATATAAACTAAAATTAAACTATACAAAAATAAACTGTATACAATAAACAAATGGTTTATCTATTGAACAACTTTAAAAATATTTAAATTCCTTCCTAAGAGATTTAGGTATATTATGGAATTTATACCATGATCGGTAAAGTTCTGATTTATATAAATAAATTATCTAATAGTAACAAAAATGAAGGAAAACATTTCGTCAAAATTAAAGGGACTAGTATAATTGAATATTAATGTATGTTCTTGCATAATATCAAGCATAAATTTCATGAATTGGTATCTCATTTTAATGAATGAAGAAACAATAAATTGAAATAATACTTACAGATGTTCTGTAATTTTTCTTGAAAAATAGTGGTTATTGAGCTTGAAGTCTTGAATGTGTTATTCTGTCTTTCTGAAATTGGAATTAAAAAAACTCATTTCAACAATGGATTTAATTTCTGTGTTACAATAAAGGTGTTTAACTTTTACTTAAAATAAATTATTATTAGATAAATAACAAACGTTTTTTAAAAACTGAAACAATGTTTGATACGGTCAATCACTTTTCCAACAATGTATAGTTTCTTATTCTGTATTATTATTATTCTTATTCTGTACAGGTGGAAAATAAACTCCTCCCAAAACGAAAGATACAAAGCATAATGTTAAAATCAAAATTACTTTACAGAATACTAAATAAGATGGTAATAATTTTTAAGAGTGATAACTGGATTTGAAATATCAAATGAAATTCTTTTTAAACCTCTTCCATTTTACTTTCTGAAGCTATGTGACATGTTATGTCGACAAAATTCTCAGATTACGTTCATGTTAAAATGATGAACTGTTAAAATGATGAATATTTTCGGGCTTTGCAGTCCTTTTTTTTAATTTAATCAGCAACAACAGCGAAATTTTTTAATGTACATTTTACAGTCTTTATAGTTAATTATCTGTGAACTATGAACTTTTGAGCTATTCTAGGTGAATTTTGTAGAACATTTGTATACTTAGGAGAAAAAGAACAATGATTACGGTCTCCAACTGGATCTCTGAAGATCCTTCAGTGTTACATAAATGAACTTTCTATCCCGGCAACGAGAACTAAATTGGAGCAATTGATTGACATTGCAGACAGGAATGGTGCTCAGATAGTTGCCCTTCGGGAAACTAAATTAAGTGAGCACACGAATATTAAACTAAAAATTTTTAGTATTTATCGTACGGACAGACCCTACGGAAGTGGAGGAGGATTGGCCTTTCTCGTTAGAGACGTTAACTATAAGAAAATCCCCTTACCCTCTAGAGACTCTGACTTAGAGATGCAGGTATCTCTATTACTTGGAAAAGGAGAGTGATTGACATTTTTAATCTTTATCATCCCCCTAACCAAGGCCATCTTCCAGCAGAAATTTTTGACTGCTCTGACAAAAACACCATATTTCTTGGTGATTTGAATGCCAAACATCAGAGCTGGGGCTGTTCCACAAACAATGATCGGGTCAATGATCTGTTAAACGCTGCTGGTGATCGAGCTCTTATTTTTCTGAACTCTGGTTTACCAACTCACACGTCTTTCAGCTACGGTACTTCTGAGGCCTTGGTCATCACACTTGTGTTAGTTTTGAACTCCATCCACATTGTGATTGGGACATTTTTAGCAGCATTGGCAGTGACCACCTTCCTATCCTCATTAATGTTCAGATTAATAGAAAAACCGTGACTTCCCATAAGAAATTCTGGAACTTTAAGAAGGCAAATTGGTATTGTTTTCAACGAATTACGGAAGGTTCCTTTGATAAAAGGACCACTATGTACAATCTAGAACAGGAGTGGCACAGTTTTAAACAAGTTATTATTCATGCCTCAAATCAATCCATCCCTAGAGGCAACTTTAAACATCTGAAGTCTTATTTCTAACACAGGGATCCTGGGCTGAGAACTCTTATTCTTAAGAGGAATGCCTTGCACAGGAAACTCACCCTGACTAGGGATTGGGAGGATAAAGTTGAGCTTAACAAACTCAATGCTAGCATTAAACAGTTATGCATTAAACTTAAGAGGGAAGCCTGGACTGGTCTGTGCAGTAATATTGATGCCAAAACTCCAAACACAAAATTATGGAAACTTGTTCAATCACTCAGTTATAATCAGCCACAAAACATGCCATGCAACACTGTTCTAACTTCGGATGGCAAGACCGCTCCAGATGATAAAACTGCTGCTAATGCAGTGCTTCTCAAACTTTCAATACTGGCGCCCCCTTTTCAATCACAATTTTTATCGCGCCCCCCTTATACATTAATAATGTACTGAATGTAATAATAATGCACTTTGACTCTAAAGCTACTATACGCGATCTTAATTATAAACCATACAAATTAATAACATAAGTATTACAGTTTGTATACTCCTTTTGCAAAATAAATAAATTAAGTAAGACAGTGCTTCTCAAACTTTCACTACTGGCGACCCAATTTTCAATCATAATTTTCATCGCCCCCTTTCAATAATAATGTATTGAATGCAATAATAATGCACTTTGAGTATTAAATTTTGTATACGTTACTTTTATATAATATATATTTTAAGCAAATTACTTTTAAGTAATAATTATAATGTTATGTTATTTTTCCCTTCTCATTTTTAAATTGGGACAGATTGCAAAATGACATTTAATTAAAAATTTATTTCGTCCATCATGCATTTCTAAAAGTAATATAAAAATAAATTTTAAGTCAATTTTCCTACTTAGGCTAACAAAGAAAAACTTATTTTAGTTATTTTCTATTAAATAGTTTCAATTAATACAAATATGTAATACATATGACAGAATCACAATGTTAAGTGACAAAAAGAGAAAGCGATTTTCCTTTTCTTTTCTATATATGGGGTATTGGAATATTCTTTTTTTTTTTCGTTACTATTTATTCATTAATTAAATTTAATTAGTGTAAGAAAATAGTAAAGTAAAGAAGAAATTACACACATTCTTAGAAATTAGGCCATCTCGGATGGAATTCGAACTACCGTCCTTCAGATTAGAAGCGCGCTATCCATTGCGTTACAGGGGACAGCACGAAAAGTTTTCCTTTCTATAAATGCTTTTGGACTATAATTTTTGTTTGTTACTATTTATTCATTTTTTTAATTTAATTAATGAATTAAAATTTGAAAGAACTGTATTAACATGAAGTGTCACCCACTAAAAGTTTTAAAAAATGTATTTGAACTTGAATGAATGAATAGAAATTATTTTATCAACGATTGAAAATTTGAACAAGATATATATGAGAGAGTGAACTTATAGTAGAAATTGAAAAATAGTCTACTTTATGTTGCGCTCTCTCATATCCATCACATCTGGCAGTCTCGCGAGCGTCTGCGTGAGTCTGGCCAAAATATCGGGCGTCTGCGCAAAACATGTAATAATGCTGTACCTCGTACAGTTCCAATCAGTCTTGGTCCATTCGATGCTTCTATAGCTACCAAATCTATCTTGAATGTACATTTCATAATTTGCGCGTTAGTTGTAATTCACACTATTAAGTATTACTGCAGAAAATTGGAACAAAAAAATCATGGATAAATTTTTAAGTCGTAAGTGAACATTCGACGATAATAAAGCATCAACAAGTGCACAGACGAGCATAGTTCCGAAAATTAAATCAAGGAAATATTCTCAAGAATACTTGAATTTTGGATTTACCATTACTGAAGTAAATGGAGAAGAAAAGCCCCTGTGTGTTATTTGCTCAAAAATATTGGCAGCAGACAGTATGAAACCTAATAAACTTAAAAGATATTTCGAAACGCTTCATGGTGAGTACATTAACAAACCTCGAGAGTTCTTTGAATCAAAATTAAAATCATGTGGAAAACAAAAAACATTTTTTTAAAAAAACTTTGTCAGTGAATGAAAAAGCTTTACTTACTTCTTACAAAGTATCATATAAAATAGCCAGATGTAAAAAGCCTCACACTATTGCCGAAGAGCTTATTTTGCCTGCAGCAATTGAGATTGTAGAAACTATGTTTGGAGATGATTTTGCCAAAGAGTTGCAGTCCATACCCCTATCAAATGATACTGTTTCCCGTCGAATTGATGATATCTCTGAAGATGTAGAGCAACAGCTTTTCGGTAAGTTGCGTGATAAATTGTTTTCAATTCAGCTTGACGAGGCAACAGATAGCAATAAAGATGCTCATTTCATTGCGTATGTTCGATTTTGGGATGGTATTTCAGCGGTAGAAGAACTACTTTTTTGTAAACCAATAAAACTTAAAGCAACAGCAATAGCATTATTTGATATTTTAAATAATTTTATAAACGAGGCAAATATAGAGTGGAAAAATTGTGTCGGAATATGCACCGATGGTGCTCGTACAATGTCAGGAAGATTTAAAAGTATACAAGCACTTGTGAAACAAAAATCTCCACTGTGCATCTGGACACATTGTATGATCCACAGAGAATCTCTGGCTTCCAAAGAAATTAGTCCTGGCCTGAATATTGTGCTAATGACAGTTGTGACTGTAGTAAATTACATAAAAATGAGATCGTTGCTATTTTATTGTGAAGCAAGATGGCTATCACGCAGGAAATTTTTACAACGTGTTTATGAATTAAGAAATGAAATTACCATTTTTCTAGAAAAGGAAAACCTACCGGAAGCTGAGAAATTTCGAGATGGTTTATTTCTGATGAAGTTGAGCTACTTAGTCGATATATTTGAGAAATTAAATATATTGAACCTTCAACTTCAAGGATCAAATGTACATATGTTTTACACGAGTGATAAAATTAATGCTTTTTGTAGAAAATTAGAATTATGGAGCCGAAATTTAAAGCAAAAACCTAGAAATGTTTGAAAATGCGGATAAATGTGTAAAAACTTACAAAACTGAAGAACAACATGTGGAAGTTGTTTATAAAACTATTGAATATCATTTAGCTATGTTAGCAAAAAATTTTAAAAAATATTTTTTTGCTGAGGACAACTTGATAGCAAGTTACGAATGGGTGAGAGATCCATTTCAAAATACCCCAGAAGGGCTCTCCACTACCGAAGAAGAAAGTTTCATAGATTTCACATCTAGTGGCGAAATTAAAAGACAATTTTGTAATAAAACTCTCTTTCAATTTTGGGCAGAAGTAGATGATGAATTTTCTGAACTGAAAACAAAAGCATTTCGTATACTTTTTACCGTTTTCAACATCGTACCTTTGTGAAACCGGATTTTCTGCGGTGGCTGCTTTGAAGACAAAATATAGATCTCAGCTAAATATAGAAAAAGAACTCAGAGTGTCAATTTCTAATATTAAGCCTTCATTTGAAAACCTTTGCTCTGCAAGACAAGCCCATGGAAGTCACTAGTAATAATTAAACTTGCTCTTAAATTAGTATTAATAAATTAGTTATAAAATACATTGTGCAGTACTGATACATTTATAAGTACACTGGCTGAAATACCCGTCCTGCGATTATTTTTTTAAAAAATAATACATTAATCTTGATATAATAGCTTAATTGTAAGAAGAGTAAAACCAAGTGCACAACAATGCATACAAAAATATAAAATGATTTTTTAAATGAATGCTCCTATTATAAATAGTTTAAAACGAACTGTAATTTTAAGCCTCACAGAATTAGCATTTAGAATTAATATTAAATAAGGAAAACGAATGAAAAATTCCAATGAAGAATAATTGTGTTATTTTTAATATTTAAAGCGAGAAACCTTCAAAATGTTTTAACCCGGAAGCAGGCGCCCACTCCACACTAACGTTAATGGTCGCGCGATCACTTCACCAAGTCACCCCAATCCTTTTTTATAATTATTTTTTCTGTGCTCGATAAAAATCACAAAATTGCAGTGAATAATTTAACTAAGAGAAAATATACTTACCTACTTTAAAGGACTTTTTAATTTTTTTGATGATTTGAGAAAATATCCAATAAAACTAAAGAAACCGTTCCAAATGTGCGTGACCTTAATAAAGAACATAAATCACAGACACTTTTCACTAACAATACAAGAATGTTATTTGCAATCAAAACTGTCATATTTTGCTCACGTTATTGTAATTTTTCTATTCTTTGATGATCTACAAATAGCACGTGTAACCTTTTCTTGCTTGTGTCTTTTGACAAGGCGAAGTGTTACATTTATGGCTTCTTAGTTTTCTTGATATCTTAATTTTCTTGATAGAGTTCTTTAGGCAGCATTTGAAAATTACAATTCAACTCAAACGTTTCATGTCTATCACTTTTGTCATATTTACTTTCGCTATCACGATTAATATGCATTATTTCATCAGGTTCTTCAATTGCTTGATCAGTTTCATCTTCCTTCAATAGAGAGATCACAGATGCTCATTTTTTTATATTCTGCTCATTTACATTTATAAACCATAATAAGTTGTACAACACATCAATTAAAACCACAAAGTTAATCGTAGGGGAAAGTATAGCATATTCATAGAAAATATTTCTGAACAAAAGTGGTCGTGAAGGGAACTCGATCAAAACAAGTACCTTGATTGTAAAAAAAACCGTTTGCCACTCTCAAAAAAGAGGCATAAATGTGACAAATTCATTTTAGTTTCCATTAAGACTGTCATATCGGAGGATACTGTCAAGAAACTGTTAACGAATAAACAGTTTTACCAGAATTTGGAGTGATTCAGCGCCTCATGCGACTGCTCCCATGAAAAAAATGTATTCGATACAAAAACATCGATGTCAGTTATAAAAAAATAATTGTGTAAAAGGTTTTTTATAATGCAATTTCAGATTACTCATAAAATACATCTTGGCCAATTAATCCTTCAAAGTGCTCAATATGCTTATCCATACATCATAAAACTCATTTACATGGGGGAAAAAGCAACAGAAAAATATTATTTACAACTTTCCCAAAAGAAAAGTAGACGGAGTTAAGCATACCAGTAAGTTTGAAGGTCAAAGAGATGATAATCAAAAGAACTATTCTAGAGGTTACAAGAAACGCAAAAAAAAAATCTCTCATCGCGGGATTACAGCAAAGCAAACAAAATATCTTTTTTTATTTGGTTTTGGGATCAAAGATAGCTAATGAGCGTTTGAAGTGGAATCTTTTGAAAGTGGAAAACCAGATGATACATATAATTTATATCAGTGTAAATGTGTATTTTTTATTTTGTCAGAAAAAGCATTTTGTTTTACTTCATTCCAAAAAATAATTTTTAAGCCTTTTATATTTTCAAGATGCTCGCGCCCCCTCGAAGGGTTATCGCGCCCCCCCCAGGAGGGCGCGCCCCACAGTTTGAGAAGCACTGTGCTAATGTATTGGGAGAGTTCGATAAAGGTGTGGGCAATTTGAAGTTTAACCAAAATGATGTTATTTTAAAAAACAGGTCTAAAAGAATGATCGATAATTGTCGTACTTCTAGCTCTGGTAACCACATTTTTATTAACAAGTTTACCTTCAGGGAACTTAACTTTGTTCTCAGGGCTATGGATCTTCGTAAATCTCCAGGCCCTGATGGTATTCATGGATTCATGATTGGCCATCTGGGACCTCATGGCATGCAGAAACTTCTGGATATATTCAACTTTTCTTGGAAAATTGGTCGTCTTCCACGCGATTGGAAGAGAGCAATTATTATTCCTATTCTAAAACCAGGAAAGGACACTAGTACCTCTGCGAGCTATAGACCCATTGCGTTGACCTCTTTTGTTTGTAAACTCATGGAGAGGCTTGTTCTTGCCAGGCTGAATGTTCACTTAAACATCAATGGCTTGCTTCCAAGTGAGCAGTATGGTTACAGAAAAGCCATGGGCGGTTGATCAGATCTTGTATTTTTACCAAAGAATTCAGGACGCACAGAATAAGAAACCCACCAACCACACAGTTGCAGCCCTATTAGATATGTCCAGGGCATTTGACAGAGTTTGGCGCCAACTTTTAATTATCAAACTCCACGATTATTTTAGTATAAGAGGCAGAGCCCTTCCCTGGATATCGGACGTCCTCTGGGATAGATCCATTCGAGTAAAATACAATAACTGCTTGTCTGATCCTTTCGCCATCAGGCAGGGTGTACCTCAGGGTTCGGTGTTGAGTCCCGTCTTGTTTTCTCTCTACATTACCGGTATTGAGAAAGTGTTAGATAAACACTGTGAAGTCGGAATTTTCGCTGATGATATCATTGTCTGGTCTTCCGGTTCCGACGTCGGCGAAAATGAGCTTAAACTCAACCGTGCCGTGGAGGAAGCCCACTCCTTCGGAGATGCATAAGCTTATATTTAATGCTTCTACATCTCTGACCACCTTTTTCTCAACCAATAGACATCTTTTCAACTATCAACCTAAGATCTCCATGAATGGAATCCAGTTGTGTTACGTTAAAAATGCTAAGTATCTCGAATACACTTTAGATCAAGAGATTACAAGCAATAAACATATTGAAGGCCAAATGATTAAGGCAAGAAAGAGACTTAATGTCCTCAAAATTATATCTGGTCGGGATTGGGGAGCGGAGGCCAGCACTCTCCGTACTACATTTATCTCCCTCATCAGACCAGTGTTGGAGTTTGGCATCCCAATCTACTCCTGTACTTCGGACACCAATCTAAATAAACTTGAAAGAGTGCAGCTTTGTGCTGCCAGAATAATTACTGGACTTCGATACAGTTGTCAAATCGACATTGTGTTCTTCGAGAGCAACTTGCCTTCCCTTTCAAAAAGAAGACTATATAGCCTTACAAGGTATTTTAACAAGCTATACAGCTACAATGAACAACACAGGACTTCTGCCTACCTACATGCATGGATTAACAATAGACGATTGATGAAACATAGCCCCTGTTCCTACGCAAGGACATTGAACTTACCTTCCTCTGATGTGGAACCTCACTCTGAGTTTCCCAGCAGCTGGTTTGGAACTCGATGGAATTTATTTTCATGATCAGCTTTTGACTAGTGTGACTAAGAGCTCTGAGATACCGGCCCTAGTTATCCAACTGGCTCTGGTGACTATCAATGGAATCCCACAATCTTCCTTGAAAATCTATACAGACGAAAGCAGGGGTGAGAAAGGCATTTCGGGAAGTAGAGTGTACATTCCTACTCACTCTGGAGCCTTAGAATTTAAAATGGAAAACCCGAATTACTGTTCAGTTTTTAGATCAGAGCTTATAGCCATCAGGAGGGGCCTGCAATGTGCTGCTCAGTTGGAGGATCGTTTCCAGGGAATATGGATTTTGACTGACAGTCGAACCTCGATTAAGCATCTCGCTAATTGGGGTGACATTGGTGATCAGACTAGCCTGGACATACTGAGTCTTCTTCAGGACATAGTATACATTTTCAGTGGATCCCTTCGCATGTTGGCATAGAGGGTAACGAAAGAGCTGACTTTTTGGCTAGGACTGCTGCTGTGAAGGGTGTGAGTCAAGAGGAAATCTCACATTTTCTGAGATTTCTACAATTTCTAAATTGGAGCTCAACCGACAAATTAAAACTCCACCCAGTCATGCATGGTACTTTGCTAAATGTCCGGGCGAGTCCTTTAGACTCAGTAGTAGACCTCTCCAATCTACTTATTCTAGATTTCTGAGCGGACACACAAGAGCTCTCAGGTTCTCTAATGGACAAAATACTTTTCCGGAATGCCACTGGTGTTCTTCCGGAGAGGCCTCACCTAATCATATTTTACTTTGTTTGGGTTTTAAAAAGGACGAGGTCCTTTGCGACCCACTGCTTTTTTTAGATTTTTTACAAATTTTCGGATTCATAGCCCTGCTGGGCAGTACCGAAATTGAGTGAAATTGGGGAGCAAATTTCGTAAATTACAATCGACAGTAATGGCATTTATTATAAACCGAAAAAATTATCAAGATAAGTTGTAACTTTTTATATAATTTTATATATGACATGCCCATGGGGGCCCTTGTAGTTATTAAACTTGTTCTTAACTTACAATTGTTTAATTAATTATGAAATACATTGAGCAGTACTGATACATTAATAAGTGTATTATATCGGTGTAAATATGTACTTTATTTTTTATTGTGTTAGAATGTATTTTTTTTTGTTTAATTTAGGTAAATATTTTTTTTAAAAAAAATAATCATTTGTTTTCGTTTTTTCAATATGCTCGCGCACCCCTTGCAGAGTTTTCACGCCCCCATAAAGGGACGCGCCCCACAGTTTGAGAAACGCTGATATAGAGGTTTGAAAATTATTCTACACTTGGCATTGCTTTCTTTCCAAAAAGATGGGTTTGTACTTTATCATGTTGGATAAAACATTTGAAAATTTGGGGACGAAACACGAGAAATAGTTTGAAAATGCTGAAAAATGTTTTGAGAGAGAAAAATAGATGAAATGATGGTTTTCTAAAAGTCTGGGGAAAAAAGGAAGAACAAAAATATCTCAAAGTAAAGAAAGAAAAACCTAATTTTTAAAAACAGAGGAAAAGAAGGTTATGATAATTTCTGATGAAGTATTGATTGAGGGATTGGTTGTATGGCGCAAGAACCAAATTATGCTAAGATAAAGCTAAACAATGGTTTTATAGGTACTAAAACTTTTGAAAACTAATTCTAAATCAAAGGTAAAGCCTGATTATGTTTAAAATGAATAAGTCTCAGTGAATACACTTTCACGAAGTCAATTAGGAAAATCATACATGAAATAAATTGAAATGAAATAATAAAATCAGTTTGAAATAATTGATGTAAAATATCAATTGATCCTAAAGATGCAAATATATTTGTGAATGGTGGTTATCCCCAACAATATATCCGTCCAAGTCTAAAGATTCGTTTTCAAAAAAAGTATTCCATTTGGATGAATAATGAGGATTTTCTAATACATTATGTAAAACGGATATGTCTTTTTGGGAAAAGTCGCATACAGGAGTACTCTTTCCTAGCAACAAATGTTTATGCGTTAGAGCGAGTGTGTCCATTACGAAGTTGAGTCTATTGAACATCAGGTTTTCGTACATGTATGGCTGCGCAAAGAATAATGTAAGGATGGATTTGATGTAATCAAGTCTCTTGCCATACACAAGTCTCTTGCCATACACAAGTCTCTTGCCAACGCTGTATAGAAGCTTTCAAATCCTGGTAACAGACAAGCTGCTGCATATGATCAAACAAAGGTATTGCAGCGTTATTAGCCAGTTCATTACCAGATATACCTTGTGCCCAGGTACTCAAAAAATGATATCAAAAACCTTTGTTTCTAATTTGTGTAGAGAATTTCCATCTCGGGGGAGGTAGTTTACAGTCCGTAAAAGAGTGCAATGATTCGAAGGCACTCATGCTGTCAGTGTTCACACAAAAATGACGGTGGTCAGAAACTAAGATGTTCTGAAGTGCCACAAAGATATAGCAGTTACTTCAACACTAAAGACAGACAAAAGGAACTACGCAGGGTGAAATTGAAAACATCACATTTAACAGATCTTTCCGTTTTCGCCCCGTCCATGGACTTCTGACGTCTTACGCGTCTTTTCTTTAACAAGTCCTTTGGGTTCTTTGGGCCAGAATTAATGGCAACTCTTTTCCAACCAGATCCAAGAAACAAGATTTGAAGAAGAAATACAAATAAACCGACTTTAAATATAGGATCTTAGAGTAAGCGAAATGGCAATGTAATGAAATGTTAGACAATTGATGTGCGTTGTGGCAGTTGATGATTATTGCAGTTCGTGGTGTAAGATTGATTAAGTTCTACTTGCCGTGGATAAACATATTGGTGTTCGACTAGAAGTTAACCGTCAAGCTGCATACCATTGCAGATAAAGACAAGTAGCATTACGGAATAATATAAAGTATGATTGATTACACTTTATTAGAATTGAGGATTAGGCGGTTAGATTATTGAGATTGTTCTGAATTAGAATTGATCATATTATAAAAATAAATATATATATTGTGTGTTGCGTATTGCGTCATCGTAGATTCTCTCATATTAATTATTATAATTATATTTGTTAAAAGTTTAAGTTGAATATCTTAATAAAGTCATATTAAGATAATGTTTGATCCGAGTTCTTTCGCTAACCCTACACTTCTAGCTCACGCTGATACTTCGAAGGATGTACTTCCAAGGGGAGGTACATCACAGACTCATGCATGTACATGCATGTGAGGAGGTAGATTTTTATTAGAAAATGCAGTTTTCTCAGATTCATGTTCCTGGATAACGCGAATTTTTACTCTGAGTCGAATGTATGCATGCCTTAAGGTTTTTTAGGCTAATGTTAAAGAAAATAATTCAAAAATGATTAATATTTTTTCATGTGTAAAAGTGCTCAAACATTAATATTATATTCTGGCTTCACTATCCTGTAGAGAATCACTTATTTTATCATACTAATTAATTTTATACGAACTGACACATTTTTTTCTTTTATAAAATGTGTTTCGCATTTTTTCTCCTGTACTATAAAGCTAAATGAGCTATCCCAAATATAATAATATAAAATTATTCATTTATTATCAAACAATTAAAATATATTAGAATATAAATTATTTTCATCTATATATAAGAATAGTTCTCGTTGTTGTAGTCAATAAAAACATAGTCTGTATATACTGTCCATCAATCTTCAAAATATCTGTATATTATTACACTGCTGGCCACCGTAAATGCAACACCCTAAAATTTACAACATGCATTAGTGGATGTGAGGTATGCAAATGATTAGAATTTCAGCGCAGACACACATTACGCGTGCCTGTGGCACCACCTCAAAGCGCTATTTAAGGTTTGGAGATTTCGACGATTTCAAATTCAGCAATTGTGTTTTTCTTGTGGTCTTTTCAAAAAAGGATCAGCTATGTCTCGTAGAAAACAGCGATCAGCTTTTAATCAAATATCCGAGTTCGACAGAGGAATCATAGTGGCCTACCGAGATTGTGGATTATCTTTCAGGGAAATCGGTAGTCGTGTTGGACAAACCAAACAACTACATTGCGGATATGTGATCGCTGGATGCAGGAGGGTACGACGGACCGTCGTGGTCGATTTCATTCACCTCAGTGCACCACTTCACGTGAAGAGAGGCAAATTGTGCGCATGGCAGTGACGGATAGCTCCATCACATCACGAACCATAGCTCAGCACATTGAGTCTGTAACGCATCATTCAGTGTCTGCATGTACCATTCAACGCCGTTTGCAGAAGAGTGGTCTGTCCGCAAGACGTCCATTGTTTGGTCTACTCTTGACGCAGAACCACAGACGTCTGCACCGCCAACGGTGCGATGAAGGAAGGATGTGGGTGGGAAAATGGAATGAAGTTGTCTTTACTGGCGAGTCACGCATCTGTCTGCAACACCACGATGTTCGGATTCGAGTCTGGAGACACCGTGGAGAGAGGATGCTGAGCAGTTGCGCTACGCACCGTGTATCATGGTATGGGGCGGTATTGGATATCCCTCTGGCACTCTTCCAGTACGCATTTCTGCTACTTTAAACAGCCAACGGTACATCTCCGAGGTATTGGAGCCAGTTGTCCTTCCTTACTTTCAGGACTTGGCCACAGCCATATTTCAACAGGATAATGCGCTACCACACGTGACACGCATTGTCCGAAGGTTCTTTGTCAATCGCCAGATTGAATTGCTTCCCTGGCCGGCTCGCTCTCCGGATCTTTCGCCGGTAGAAAACATGTGGTCCATGGTTGCTCAACGATTTACCTAGATTACACCCCCAGCTGCCACAATAGATCAACTTTGGCAACGTGTGGAAGCTGCTTGGTCTGCCGTACCCCAAGAACACATGCAAAGTCTCTTTGAATCAATGCCGAGGTGTGTGGCAGCGGTTATCTCCAACAATGGTGGCTACTCTGGCTACTGATTCTGGCAGGAATCACACTTCACAGAAGTCTATAAATTTAATCATTTGATACTTGGTCAACATGTTATCTACAAAATAAATTTTGTTGTGCTATCTCTTGTCTTTCTTGGTGTTGCATTTACGGTGGCCAGCAATGTAGTAACTGTTAATCTTGAACTGGACTCTATGTGGCTGTCTGTTAGACTGGAACGATAAGTTGTCTTATTTATATCCTTCGTAGAAAATAGAAATTCACACAGGTAGAGAAAGACAAAGAAAGATGCTAAAGGTGTGTGTAATGCAACTTTTTTAAAATTAGAACATTTTACTACGTTCATTTATTCCAAAGTTTGGTTTAAGTTTCTGACCTACGTCATTTTCAATTATGTTATTTTGAAGAAGAAAATTTCTTCCTTTATTTCTTCCAGATGAACATTGTAAATGGGTAACAAATGAATGTAACAATTGGTTCTAGTCTAGTAAATTTTTGAAAACGCCTCTCGAATTCAAAGCGGTGTTATTATTTCATCATAATATTTCTGTTTGTTTTAGTATGCTCGCCTTAGGTCCTAGTAAATGTGTTCTCTTTAAAATATCTTGATGTCCAACCGGTCGATTGTGATCGACTTAATGCCCACCCGTGATCCTAAGGTATCTTTTTTAGAGCATTTTGTGTATTTGGTATAGGAAACACGAAGAATTTAATAAGAAGTGGTTAAAAGCTTAGAAGTGCCTTTTTGGCGTGGGTACTCTCAGCAATATTAAATCTCTAGTGTAATTTTCTTCTTATGAGGAGACTAGGCTTCAAAATTACATTGTGGCAATTGGTTTTCATCTACATCGTGTCAGAATAAAAAAAAAGTGATATCAGCTTCCGGGTGATGCACTAGGTCAAAAATGGAACCTATTCTCAGCTCCATTTGAAAGAAAAATCTTCGTCAGCATTACATAGTTACAAGATGGCTATAATCTACGGGCCTCCTAAAATTTTGTTAATCACATTTATCAAAGATAACAAGATTCTCCTGTAACTCTCTATGATAATACAAATTTCATCCAATCAA
This sequence comes from Trichonephila clavipes, assembly GCA_019973935.1. Classification (NCBI taxonomy): domain Eukaryota; kingdom Metazoa; phylum Arthropoda; class Arachnida; order Araneae; family Nephilidae; genus Trichonephila; species Trichonephila clavipes. The sequence goes on from BMAU01005559.1 coordinate 147,308, forward strand.
ATCAATAAAGACTTAAGGGACAACATTTCTATTTAAATATTAGAAATTAGTGAATAAAATTTAGGTTAGCTTAAAGCCTGAGAAAATGTTTCAGTGGGATTACCTGTGTCACACCTCGAAAAAATTGAGTAATAAGAATAGCATAAATGTTCCACCAAGATGCAAATGGAGATATAAAAGTAAATATTCCCATTAAGATGTTGGATGCTACTAAAGGCAACTTAGCACCGACTGTATCAGCAACCTTTCCACCTAATACTTGAAAGATAAGGTAACCAAGAAATCCTACGCCAATAATGTATCCTTGCTGTTTGGAATCCCAGTCAAATTCTCCTTTGATCTGAAAGACAAAATATCATTCTATAGGCAAAAATAGCGCATGTATTATAAACTGTTCCCAAGCTTTAATTACTTTAAAAAACAAATTTAAACATGATTAGTAAAAATTCTTCTAAGAACTTAAATTAATACTATAAAATGCTATGAGAGGACTTTCATTGTGATTTAAATGTTTTATGAAATAGATAAGGATGACACTTAGAGAGACCAGAAATGTTCAATTCCTGGTACTAAATTGCTAATTATATGTATATAATAAAATATTTATTCGTCTTAGCTAAGAAAAAGTATCAAATTCTGCTTCTTAAGATTTTGTAACGCAAAATAAATTACTATACAAGATATCTAAGTTAAAATCCATTCTGACCTTTAATTAAATAAATATGTAATCTCATTTTGTATTTATATACTTTTACTGGTGATGTTTGAAAATAATCAGGTTTTTTAGATTCTTAGAATCTCCAGTAAAGGTCCCTTAAGAAAAATTGGTTTACCTGAAAAAATATTTCTATCATTTAATTTAATGTGATATAACATGATTGAAGCTCTTACAAATCGAGAGTAAATGTTTTATAAACGTGCAGAATAATCAAAAGGGAGACGAATTGAAAACATGCATCCAATTGCATTAATCAACTTCATTTAAATAAGGCATGAATTCAACAAGTCATTGAAAGTTATATGAAGAAATATTCAGCCCTGTTGTCTCCACATCCGATGTTAAAGAGTTGCAGGGGCAGGAATTTGTGCATGGGCTGATCTTATTACTGCGTGACAAATATATTCAATGGGATTGATGTCGAATGATCTAGATGTTGAAACCATTCGCTGGAATTGTCTACAAAATTCCTCGAACCAGTCGCGAATGTTAAAGGAGCCAGTAGCATAGCATATTGTCATTCTGGAAAATTCCATCGTTGTTTGGATATATGAAGCTCATAAACAGCTGCTAATTGTCTCCAGGTATTTAAACATAACCATTTTAAGCTCATGATTAATTCAATTTGACTATAGGACTCAATCTATGTTACAGATGATGGAACACACCACGGTTAGGGTTTATCCAAGTCTGCTCATTTTAGGCATGATGGAGAGTAGCATTATAATCCTGATATGTGCCACCACCATCTGAAAACCAACCTTCCATTAATGACTTAACAGCATTTTCTAGATAAGATGCTCTTTTTTTATGAGACTCATTTCCATGTCTGTTACTCTTTATAGTGATAATGGGACCGATCCTAGTTCAACCAAATGCTCTCCATATCATTAATGCCTTGCCTTCAGCCTGCAAGAATGGTTGTAAGCAATGTGGATGAAGAGCTTCATCTTGTTCCAGACGAATTCTTTGTTTGCCATCATTTGTAAAAACTGTCAAACGACTTTCATCGGTCCATACAACTTTTTTCCACATTTTCAAGTTCTAAAATTTCATTTCTTTAGCCCAAGCATAACAATATTTTTGATTTAAAGCTGACAAATTTGGGTTTTCGTGTCGATTTTCAAGCTCAAGAAATTTAAGTTCTCTTCGTATTGCCAGGTGATAAATCTTTGTTTCCGAGTTTAAATTGAAATCCTTTGTAATTTTTATAGTTGTCAATTATCTACTTTCCCTATTTTTCTTCATAATCAGCTTCAATTTACTCTCTTCCCATTTTTATCATTTTCTTCGATCTATGACCCCTAAATCAGTGGTCTCCAAACCCCGGTGTGACTTTCGATGAAACTCATTTATATATATTCCATGTTAAATCTATTTATATGAATTTTTTTTGTGTAACTGTATTTTATTCTGAGGTATGTTTAAATACAATTAAATTGAAATTATTAAATCAAAACAATCTAACAATAAGCAATCAATGTCTCACGCTCAGTTTCTCGCGGTAAAATCATCAAATGTTGACCTGTTCGTGGCAATAAAAAGGTTGGAGAGCACTACCCTAGAGGATGAAGCTTTTGTGCTACATTTTGTTAAATATTTTTATATATATCCTTATTATGCTTCTGTTTGATATTTTAAGTTGTTTGAAATTTCAGATACTTTCACGCCACTTTGTCACATAGAAACAATCTGTCCTGTTTCAGACTCACTAATAGTTTTTGTTGATACTCATCATAAAACACAAAGAATTAGTTTTGTAAAACTAAAACAACTTTAAATAACAGTGTTTATTACTTTGGCAAGCTATTTTTCTAAGATATTAATGAGTATTTTCTATAGTTGTAATTTAAGGAAGACTAAAAATAAAAATAAGTGGAAGGTGGCTAGTCATTTTTAGCCGCGCTGTGTTTATCTTTCAACCAATAATATTATGCTTCAGAGTTTCTATTATTAGTATTATTTAGGAAATGAGTCATTTTCATAATGTAATTAGGTTATCATAATGAACTCATTTCTGGATTTATAATGATGCGATAAAAAATGATGTTAATGTAACTGATTGCAAATAAGAGATAACATATGAATAGCAAATAATTGATTTTAGAAGATCATGTCGAAACGCTTTTCAAGAATCTTTCATATACAGAATTCAATAAATAAGATAATCTCCATGTCATTGGAATTGAGGTGTTTCTATATTGATATTTTCAATATTTAATCATGTATAAGCCACATTAACACACTCTTATTACTTAAGCAATTCCATAATTTTATAACATGAATAAGTAAAAAGCTTCTTTATATTTAAATTTCTTACTGAAATCATATCATGATTATAAAAGTTCTTAATATTTACAAATCCATTCAATTTCATGAGAGCAACTCTGTTTACCTGTGATTTAGTGATGGAACTTGTTGTAGATCGTAATGGACACGAAAGCTCGCTTTCGTTCCGATGTAAGCTTTCATTTAAGCCATCATGTTTGACCATGGCTACAATAGCGACTCCTAAGACTAAACGATTTGCATTCATAAGGCAACAAATGGCAAATCCTAGGATTGTGACCACGTGTCTTCGTCCAATGCAGCATGATTTATTTACTGGAAAATTAAAAAAAATGCATGTAATATTAGTATGTAATATGGTAGAAATGTATGTTATATAGTAGAAATCTGTGTAATGTAGTAGAAATGTATGTAATATAGTAGAAATCTAAGTAATGCAGTATAAACGTATGTAATATAGTAGATAAGACCCCTTTAAGCATATAGAAAAATATTTACCATCTCAATGCATGTATGGAAGGTATGTAAATGAAATTTACAAGCAGTATGCAATATTTGTGATAAAATGACTTCCTTTTGTATTATACTTATTTTTTAAAGGCAATTGAGCATTGCATTTGAATATTACATCACAGAGAAGGCGAAAATATGAAGTAATAGAAGTTTTGAAAGGCGGAGGAAAATTAAATGTGACGTATATGGATGAAAAGAAATGATTAAAGTTTTAGGGGAATTAAATGGAACGTTTAAGGTATACCTATATAGCAAACCAATAAATAAGGTATTTGCTTTTCTGCAGGCTATAGTTAAGCTATTATTTATAGCTGAATGAGCTAATGTTCCTCCTTCCCCTGGGATAATCGGGACGTTGCCCTCTCGTCAGAATTGCAAATGCTACCTTTTTAAGAAAAGTTTGGAGATATTACTGTCGAAGGAAGTATAGAAACAACCAGGAAAATTTTAAGCGTGTTAGACTCAGAGTTCGAATTGTTTTAAAGTCGCTCTATAAAGCTGCACAAGAGCTGTTGGTGACTGACCTTGTAATTTGAACCATACAAGAGGACGGCACCTGAGCTGGAACCCACTTTCCTAACCTGCACAACACACAAACGGGTGAAAGCTTGAGCCTCAATATATTTAACGTGCATCAGTCCTTCTGTACGGCGGGTCTTCAACGGTACCAGATTCAAAATCATGAAATTTTTAAGCGTTTCACAATATATTATCTTACAGTAATGTACGCATGGGTTGTGAATTTTAAAGAACTCACGGAAGAGAGCAGAATGCTGTAAAAATGTTGTAGATGAGAACCAAGCACGCGTGGCTGTCAAATAAACCTACAATCCAGACTACATTACTTGTTGTTAGGCTATGAGGCAGGCAAACAGGTAGAGTGCTATCCCACAGCTGCCTTGGATTTTGTATTAATGTCATCGGGTATTTAATTTGTTGCAGCTGTATTGCTGGGAGGATAATGCTTTATTACAGGTAATAATATTAGCTCCTGATGAAGGCGGCGTTGAAACAAGCTGAAAAAGTGCTGGTGGAACAGATGCTGGTAAGGCTTTTGGAAACGCCGGGGCGCAGATTCTGGTGAAGCTATTGGAATTTGAGAGACTGTTGGAGTTAGATCATGTCTCTGCGTTGGTGTCGCTCTCTGTCTTCTCGCGATTTCAGAATCTCTTTCTGGGGTGAAATACGTCACGCCCACAAAAGTTACACGTGATGTATAATCACTTCTGTTTAGACGTGTTTAGTGAATCCATTCTTCGATTGATCCAAATCCCCTTCGCGCTGTGTACTTTGAAACCGTCGGCTGGTGTGGGAACTGTGTCGGCATCTTACTCTCGGCTAGATCAAGGGAGGTCAGAGGTTCACTTCTCTTAAAACATCAGCGCCGGGGTGTCCTCCCTGGGATATGTTTCCACGAGGAGCTACTTGGCCGCGCTGAAACGTCACTCGTTCCCGACGGGAAATGGTTCTTTGGTAGGGTACCGCCCCAAATTTAAGATTAGACTCTTCCAGTCAATTAGTTTCCAGATAGAATGAGATCAGCACCATTTAAAACGCGCCTCTCGGAGTGAAATATAGTCGATCAAAAAGCGTAATGATTTCAAATTTATCAAGCTCTCTGTGCTACCTGTCAGCCGTTCTCATTGTCACCGGTATCTAGGATACTCGTGGATACTTTATACTAGGGAAACTCAAACCTTTTTTTTTTTCTGCGCTGCATATTAATGTCAGCTATTTCACGCGGGCCACATACATATGGTAGTAAATTCAAGCGGGCCGCGACATGAGGATAAATGGGGGAGAGGGGAAGAAATGCTTTAAGGTATCCGACTATGTTTGGAACCGTGATTTTGCAAAAGCGCATACGTGGATAATTTTCATGATACACTCAGAAACATTGAAAATAGCGACCCAAGAAAGAAACTAAGTACAATCGCGAAACTTTGCAAAAAAGTACAGCGTAGTGTGATATGCAAATGATCCAAGTTTTGTGTCAATACGCATGCTCATAGACGCCGAGGTGGCGCTACAATCAGGGAGAGGGTGCTATATAAGCCACCGCAAATTCGAAGATTCATAAACGTGACGATTACCCACCGATTGTAGGATGAATTTCGTAAGCGAAACATGCCAGGTAAACGTGCTAGAAGACATTTCTTACAGTCAAGCGAGTTTGAGAGACGCCTGATCATCGAGATGAAAACTGCAGGCTGGTCGACTGCAGCCAGGTGGATCGTTTGGAGTGTGCCGTTAGAAATTGTTCGGAGCAATGGGCACAAGAAGGTACCCACGCGCGGAAAACCGGGTCTGGAGCGACCAGGAAGACCACGAGGAGAGAGGATCGAAGGATAGTGCGGCAAGGACTTGTGGACCCCACAGTAACTCGTTCAACGATACGAGCAGACGTAGGCGTAGCAATTGTTACACAAACAATTTCCAGACACCTTGCAGAAGCAAATCTTAATTCCAAGCGCCCTTTCCGTGCACTCCCTTTAACACCGGAACATCGGCAATTGCGTCTACAGTGGTGACAAGCCAGATCAATGTGGAATGTCACAGATTGGCAAAAGGTTGTGTTTAGTGATAAATCCCGGTTTATTTTGGGGACAGATGATAACCGTGTACGGGTGTGGAGGCGCCCTGGTGAGTGGTACAATTCCTCCCACACTGTTCTACGTCACACTGCCCGCACAGCTGGTGTAATGGTCTGGGGGCCATAGCCTATGATAGTCGGTCCACTTTAATTGTGATGCGTGGAACCTTAATGGGCCAACGTTACGTTGATGATATTCTTCGATCCCATGTAGGACGTTTCCTAAATGGTCTCCCAGGGGCAATTTTTCAGCAAGATAATGCTCGTCCGCATACAGCAAGAGTTGGTCAAGACTTCCTACACCATTTTCAGACTCTTTCATGGCCGGCCCGCTCCCCCGATTTGTCCCCTGTAGAGCACGTGTGGGATCAGCTGAAACGGCAGATGCCATCGTGTCACTCTGTACATGATTTAGAGTTGGCTGTTCAAGATTTGTGGGCCCATCTGCCTCAGGACGACATAAGGTTTCTAATCAACTCAATGCCGGACCGTGTGGCGGCATGTATTGCAGCTGGAGGTGGTCCAACGCGCTATTGAAGTTTCCCAGTATTTGTGTCATTGCACACCCTGCATTCGTTCAATTGTTTTGTTTTTGAGATCAAGTGAATCTCTCATCTGTGTCATTATGTGTATTAAATTTCATTTCAATCCGAAGCTTTCTTCTTGGGTCGCTATTTTCAGTGTTCCTGAGTGTATTTAGTGTCACTTAGATTAGAATATATGCATAAAATTGTTTTAAGAACATTTAGACAATTTTTTTTATTTAAATACAATATTCTAGCAAAAAATTAACTTAGAATAATCTTTTTTCCAAATGTTCTCCTTTTGTGAAAAAATGCTTCTATTGTAATATTATTTTGCCTGTACATAGCTCAGACTTCTGTTTAGAGATTTAACTAGAATTTTTGAAATATATAACTTAGAAGTGGGTTTATTCATATTTTACGACAACAGAGGGTAGAAATTTTGAGAAAAAACGCCAATAATTATTTCAATGGGTGGTAACTCTGAAAATAAAGTGAATTTTCAAAAATTCTAGTTGAGCCTCTGTACAGAGGTCTGAGCTATATACAGGCAAAATATTGTTATAATAGAACCATTTTGCACAAAAGGAGAACATTTAAAAAAGATTATTCTAAGTTAATTTTTTGCCAAAATATCATATTTAAATAAATCTTTTTTGTCAAAATGCCCTTAAAACTATTTTATGCATGTATTCTAATCTGAGTGACACTAAATATCATGAAAATTACCCATTTATGCTCTTTTTTAAAATCCCGGTTCCAAACGTTGTCGGATACCTTAAGACCAAGATAACACTGGAATTTTAAAATGTGGAAAATTGGTCAAAATGTTATGACACCTGTTTTGCTTTTTTTTAATTATTATTTTTTATATATTTTTTTATTTTTGTCGCTAACACTAAATTAGAAGCATTTAAGAAACACTCTTTCACAATTTCTGCATCAGTAAACAGTTTCATATGATTACCAATAATATAACAAACTTCATAGGATGTCTTTGTTACCGCTGTGATTTTGCCACTGACAAAACACTGTTGCTTTTTGAAAGATTATTTAAGAAAGCCTATTTATCACCTCTTGAAATAGATCTTAGAGGAAAAGTGTGATTGAATGATTCCTTTCAAATGGTATTTTTTACAAATACAGAACTTTTATGAAAAATCGAACATTTGCTGATCAATGCTTCTAAATACTACAAAATATCCGAACTCCCAATCGTCTTGAAACGATTTATTTTTTTCGAACTTTCGCTTGCAAGATATGAAAGGTAGTTAAAATTTACTTCCACCCGCCAAGTTATCTCTATTTAAGTGTTGTCTGTCATCATTAACCGTAACCGTTCCAAATAGAAAAAGAATATCAATTCATACCCGTAGGACAACGACAGGAAAAAGTAAAATTGATATATTTGATTTCTTAACAAAGAATTCCCCAACAAATTTTTAATACAATGTTCTTAAATAAGTAAATTTCTCATAGCAATGGACCATGGCTGGTTCACTTAAAAAGGCTCGGTAGGCCGCAGTTTGAGTATCGTTGTTTTATACCAAAGAATCAGGGGCTATGAAAGCAGTTGTAATTATAATTCTATCATTCACAAAATATTTATAGATTAGTTCTGTAAACAATGAGCTATATTTGTATCAACATTATTTTCTCTGGTGCAATATTTTTAATTTCTCTGAATATAAAATGTGTTACAAATATTTTAAAAACCACAAGAGGAATTTATTATAAAAGTGCATGCATCATTGGAAAGTACGTGGGAATCAAATTTTTTTAAAATTATGATGTCACAAAGAAAACTCAAAATAATTTTTGAAATATACTCTATTTTTAATGTAAACAATTCATGATAAGTACATAATGACAAATATTAATAACTCAAATTAATTAAAATATCACATAATATTCAATTCTATTTAAATAACTAGTAACTATAAATTAAACGGGGATATATAATTAAGCCTAATACTCATTAATAAGTCCTATCAGTAATAAATACTTCTTTTAGTTTTGGGGAATGCGTTAAAAATCAAATTTAATGAAACTCTGAAACTCATTAGTAATTAGAAAAATGATCGTGAATAAAAATATCTAATTGTGATTTATAAAACAAAAATATTTTGTTAATGCTAAATTGTTCTAAACAATTTTAGGAGTTGTATAAACTTATTTTTCTTGTGTCCGTTACTAATCTAACGTAGGATTATCAGAGCTAGACAATAAGAATCATTCCTCATCCAAAATACAGAGATGAACAACAAACTGCATCCCCCTTATTGTCTACATGCGAACTCACAAGGATATTTAAGAAGAATTGAAAGATTATGTAATTACATGACAAAGTTACATCAATTAACAAGAAAATGCATGCAGAAGCACATTGCCAGTAATAGATTAGCCGGGTGGTGCAACAAAAGGTGCTAAAAGAAAATATTATCATTTGTACGCCTTCGGATGCCTCCTTTCGAGTTAGAGAAGTTTTCTGCTTATCTACATTTCTAACGAATATTTTCTATACATGCCACACAAAAAAGAATCAGCTGTAATCTGAGCAGAATATTTTGTAAGCTGACACAATCACTAAAAACTGGATAAAGAAATATGGAAATGGACACATAATAAGTTTATTGAAGGGGAAGAACAGTATCTTGCTGAAAACAATATACAGCGTGAACCAAAAAAAAAGTCGTGACCTGCTTACAAATATTTCTTTTGTTCAAACTATTTTAAACAGACATATATTTGTTTGGATATATTTTAAGTACAACTATGAATTTTTTTAAATTCTTACTATTATCTAACACTCTCTATATATTTATTTATCTTCGTGGACATTTCAATCGCTTATAAAATACATTTTGTGGAAATATCCCTGGATTCCACCCTGGACACCAAGATTGATTTGAGGCAAAGAACGACCAGACGACATTTTTACAATAACAAATTATATTTATTCAATTGAATCAATTTTTAACCATCTAATTACAAAGATTTATCAAGATGTATACGTCAATGTTATTGAGATGTATACGTCAATGTTATATTAAAGTAAATCACGAAATATGATACTTATCAAATATTAAACTCAATATCGAACGGTACTACAGGAATAAGAGGACCGAGAGATATACGCAATTTGAATCACTAGCATTCATTAACCTCCCCCGCTAACTTTATTATATATTTATTCTTATGATCCGATAATCTAAATTTAAATATCACCTGCCTTTTACTTCCTTATTTTCCAGGGGGATCAAACTTTCCAACTGTAGATCGTTGCCTAATAATCAGCGAGACGCTAATCGCACAGTCAACTTGAATCTTCTTAGAACTCCGTCAACCTCTCTCTTGGTGTAATGGCCTCTCCTGCTAACTTACAACACTTTCCTTAAATACTTTGCCTAATTTGCATATCTCGGTTTCTTCTTTTAGAGTTGGTTGGAAATATACGAGAACAAAACCTCTATGAAGAAAACGGGATTTACTCGAAGGTCTAAAATGGCCTGAAATAAATTACGTAGTGATATTATAAAAAACTCAATCTTTAGTCTTTAAGAATTTAATATATTTAACTATATGACACATTAAGATGCTTCCTACACTAAGGGAAAGAAAAGGAAGAAGACTACAATCTCCACTTTAAAATCCTTATTATTAAAGTTTTACATTGACATTTACATATTTAAAATTCCCTACAGCACACCTAATTTTGGTTGCGGACCGAGGGAAAAGCTACAGTGCGGAAAAACCTGGCCATGTGCTTTCCTTAACTACTTAGACGTTGTAACATACTGTCTTGTTTTACAGAAGTCTCACTGCCAATGATACAATGATCAGGGTCAGCTACCCTGAAATGAGAACTCTTTTAATACCTTTTCTAAGGAAAAAACATTAACGTTATGCACAAATACATTTTTACATTTCACACATGATTTTACAATACATCAATTAATACATCTGGCTCTTTAAAAGAACTCTCATTCCATGCGTGCTGCGCTTGTTAGTGTTATTGTTAGTATTGTCTAACTACGCCAAGTCCCAAGCCACCAGATGTGGACTAAGAGCTGCACACGAAATTTGTGATCGTTCAGCATTGTCCACCGGATTCCTAGATAGTACGTCCGCGACAACGTTCTGAGTACCAGGCCGATGACCCCATTCAATGTTAAACTCCGACAGCTTAAACGCCTATCTAATCATTCTACTAGATAAATTGTTCCCATGCGTGAGTTTTTTTAACGCCGCATGATCTGTTGTGACCTTCACCGGCAGTACTCAAAAATAAGTCCGAAACTTATTCAACGCCCATATCACTGCTAAACATTCGCATTCCGTAACTGTGTAATTTCTTTCGGCCTTGTTCAGGGTTCCAGACACGAATGCAATAGGTCTTTGATTTTGATTCAACACAGCGCCAATTCCGACCCCACTAGCATCCGTAAATAAGTTAAATTGCTTCTGAAAATTCGGCAATTGTAAAACTGGCGCCTCTATTAATGCTCGCTTAACTTTATTAAAGGATTCCTGTACCTCCGTCGACCAATTAAGTTTTGCTCCCTTTTTCTTTAAACTATATAATGGTTCACTGATATCTGCATAATTTTGAAAAAACGTCTGGTACCAACCAGCCATCCCTAAAAATTTTGACACTTCCCTATTGTTTTTAGGTGGTTTCATTTCCGTGATCGCCTTCACCTTGTTACCATCGGTTTTTATTCCGTCCTTTATAATTTTTAGTCCTAAGTATTTCAATTTGCCCCGTGCAAGATGACACTTATTCTTAATGTAAAGACCTGATTTAAATGATTTACGTGTTCAGTAAATGATGGAGATGTGATAATTACGTCATCCATGTAAACACTAACAAAATGCCCTAGAACAGGTTTAAGTACAATATCGATCACCTTTTGAAAATTTGGCGCCGCCCTTGAAAGGCCGAATGGCATGCGGTTGAACGCAAACGTGCCATTTCACGTAATAAACTCGGTTTTCTCGATATCTCTAAGATTTATGGCTAATTGGAAGTAACCCGATCTTAAATCTAGAGGCGACATAATGATCGTAAAAGGGATATTTGTGATCAGGTCATCTATCAACGTTAATGGATATCTCGGATACTTAGTTATCGCATTGAGTTTGCGATAGTCAATCGCAAATCGATACGGCTCTGGAGAATCTGGAGGAAGACCGTTATTTTTGCGTGTTAATACTAGATGCGATGCGTATGGTGATTGAATAGGCCGAATTATACCATCCTTTAACATTTTCTCAATGTGATAGTCGATTAGCCCCTGTTTGACTCTATCATATCGATAGGGTCTTGACACTACTGGTCCTGGTCCCCAGTATCGATTTCATGATATAATACATGAGTTACCCCTGGCTTGTCTGAAAATAGACCCTGAAAACTATTAAATAAATCTTGTAACTTTTGTTTTTGCCTTTTATCATGCTTTGAATTGGATATTTCGATCTCGACTGGCTTTTCCAGTATTGGCAACGGTTTAATTTGGTCATCTGGAATGACTAATAATATCTTATCGAAATCTAAAGTTAGTCTCGAATCCTTCATAAAATCAATTCCGAGAATGCACTGGTACTGTATATTATCAAAAATACGAAATTCCCAGGTTTTCTGAATATCTCGGATCCGGATCTGCAATTCAACCCGACCTAAGTGGAAACAACGGGCTCCTTGGGCCGTCACTACCCTGTCTTTAGTCTTTTGACGTGGTCAATATGAAAAGTATCTGAGGTAGACCTCTTCAGATATAAATGATTTTTCTGCTTCTGTGTCACACAGGGCTCAGATGAACGTTTCGTTCAAAAGAATGGGCACATAAGGAAGATCCACGGGTGTCATCTTTAATGAGGAAATCCTAATAGTACGTCGTTCTATCTCCGGAGGATTTGCTGTACTTTGCGATCGATCACCCTCAGACTCGCACCGATTGCTTAAAAGTTTAAATACCTGTTTTGACCATTCTGATCCCTAAAAGCACCGTTCCTCGAACCACCCTGTCGACCGCTATGATTATTGAATCTATGATCAGATTGATCACTTCGGCGTCGACTATCGAACCTGCGATTATCACCAACACCTTGACCTCCAAATCTGTTGGATTCCCTTTGCTAACCGCTAGTGTCATAGTATCGGTTGTTAACTTTGGTACCCCGCGAATTCTCATGTCTATTCCTGTTTGTGAATTGATTAGTCACGCTATGATTTGCGCTTCGGAAATCATGACTCGGACCTCTGGTCATTCTATTTAGAAACATCTCCTCGTATTTAGCAATCAACTGTAGAAGACTAAACGTAGACTGCGGGTGTCGTACCTCCACATAATCCAAAAGTTGGGGTTCTAAACGACTGATAATATGATCAAAAAGTGTTTCTTCCACCATTTCTAATTTTAAGTTTTTGTGTATCTTTAATAATTCAAACACAAAATCTGAAGGTCTCTGGTTTTGATTTTGGTACGACGCATAGAAACGCGTCTCGAGCTCCGACCTATTCCCAACCTCGGCTCCGTCAAAGTGTGTATTAATTGCACGTAATCCGTTGCCTTTTCCTCCACAACCTTATAACCCAAAACATCAAACCAATCGAGTGCCCGTCCTTTGAGATGACCCTTCAGATACGCACAAGCCAATTGTTTTGGTATCTCGTAATATGTTAAATTGTTATCTATGTTTTCGAAAAATTCCGTCACATTTTCAACTCCCGAAAAAAATTGCTCGGGGATTACTCGAAAACTAGATCCAACTCTCAACTCGGGTTTAATATTTCGTTGGGCGCCAATGTGGGAATCCCCCTGGATTCTAAATTTTAAAGCACTCAATTGAGCTGAAATTTTATATACATGATTATTTTGGATGACAATACAGTAATTTAATTATTATTAATAAAAATTATTTGATTAAAACTAATTATTCAAAGAATTATAAATACAGCCATGTTGATTTCATTTTTAGCGACTTGTGTCAAAACATTAAAATATTTTTTTTCCTCACGTTTTAAAGCATTCAGTTGAACTGAAATTTTATAAACACGATTGTTTGGGATGACAATACGATACTTTAATGATAATTAATAAAGTTCATTACCACACTTAATGTTGGGATTATGTCACATGTATATACATATTTATATTAGTTGTAACTATTTAATAAAAAGAAGCTAAAATAAAAATTTTCTTGGTTGATCTAAGTAGGAATTGACTTAATTTTTTTATATATATATACTTGTTACTTTAGTAAGTTTCAACGCGTGCCTCTTTGGTAGCTAGGAGAATGTAAAAGCGGCATTCCAGTTCCCGTGTTCTTTAACAAGTCTTGTACTTTAATGAAGGATTCTTATGAACCTTGTTTGCATTATTTGAAATTCGTAGCAACGTCAAAATTCACGTTGAACATTATAATGGGCGATTACGTTTCGTGAAACCTAAGCACACATTGGGCTTTCTCTTGAACCGACGCCATTTTGACAAAAAAAAATATGCGTCTTTTACAAATGTCCCCTTAAGTCAGCGGTTTTAAACTTTCGATCGTCGCGGCCACCCTTTATGTATCAGTGACATCGCGGACATCCAAAAAATTTGAATATCTCTCCCCAACTTAATATTCTTGATAAAAATACAAGTTGTTCTTGTAGAGTTTTTACATTGGGGACCATTTAGTGATTTAGTTTAGTATGAAACATCGGATTTCAGTCTTTCCAAAGACAAAATTCAGGGTGTGTAAAAGAGAGAAAGTCGGGATATTAGTCTGAACGTTACATGAGAGTCTCCGAGTCTGTTCATCACGTGAGGCGATTCGACCCTCAGACGAACACGAACGCCAGTTTAAGAGTTTTCGAAAGATTAAATCACGAACTTAAAAGGCCTTCTACCGCTCATATACACACGCACGCACACACAATTATTGGAAAACTGACCTATCTAAAGAAACAAAAGTTACATAATTATATTAAAGGGTTATTTATAATGAATTTATATAATAAGGGCACGAGGGAATTTTGGTCCACTCTATACTTTATAACTGGTTCTGAAGTTTCGGGACTTTTTAATGCGATTTATAAATGGTGTTTTTTTAGAGGTATAGAACCTTAAATTGCAATAAAACAAGGATGTATTATTCGATTGACAAGAATTTTTTTATTCCAAAGATAATCTTGTGGCATTACATTTTAAATATGATTTCAGTGGCATCGGACTGCCACGGCTGGCTCGGATGTGGTCCAATCTGGACGTCCAGAAAATTTTCAGGATGACTTTGTCCAACATTTGTGGCCGTATATCGGCAATAACATGGCGAATGTTGTCTTCAACAAATGGTCAAGCGTTTGTTCGGCTTATCCGTGGTGTTGTCATAGACCAATGACTTAACATAGCCCCACAGAAAATAGTCTAGCGGTGTTAAATCACAAGATATTGGAGGCCAATTCACAGGTCCAAAACGTGAAATTAGGCGGTCACCAAACGTGTCTTTCAATAAATTGATTGTGGCGCGAGCTGTGTGACATGTTGCACCGTCTTGTTGGAACCACAGCTCCTGGACATCATGATTGTTCAATTCAGGAATGAAAAAGTTAGTAATCATGCTCTATACCGATCACCATTGACTGTAACGTTGTTTTTTTCATCGTTTTTGAAGCTTTTGTATTCCACCGGCCCATAAAACGCACCAAACTGTCACTATATTTTTTCTGGATGTAACGGTGTTTCGACATACATTTGTGATTAGCTTCACTCCAAACGCGGTAGTTTTGTTTGTTGACGTAGCCATTCAACCAGAAGTGCTCTTCATCGCTAAACAAAATTCGCGCTTATGAAAATCGGGAACAACGGCAATCTCGTTTTGGGCCCATTCGACGAATCTACGCCTTGCCTGATGATTGTTTTGATGAATTGCCAAACCAAACTGAGAATAAATCAAAAGTTACATTGACAGCTGTTAAATCGGTCGCCATCTTGGAGAGTAATGCCAACTTAAACTTCTATACCTGGAAAAAAACACTGCGATTTATTATGTAGTCTACAAGAAAACAAGTTTGAATGTATTGAACAATCTTGTTTGAAAAGTGGTTTATTGCAGAAAGAAAATTATTTTATTTCAACAACATAAGAAAAAAACGGTATTTTATGATAAAACTAAATACAAAATATATGAATGAATTATAAAGCCATTTCAATAGGCATCTTAAGTATTTACTTGTCATTCATACTGCCTGGAATTGAGAGAAGAATCAAAGGAGCAAAATACACGTGATACGGAAAACACTGTTGTGCTACTTGAGAGTACAAAAATATTTATTGATGCCAAATGAAGATATTTGATAATCTTAGCTATACAATTACATAATTCTTGTTTTTTCCATCCGCTTTCTAAAATTATCACTGTTGTGTGTGTGCGTTTCATCGATATGTTTATTATGTGTTGTGTATTGTGGTGTTTTGATGTTCCCTTATCGTGACAAATCGAATCCTTTAGTAGTCTATGCTATACAATGTATGAGTAAAATAGTCTTTGCTCTCATAAAAGAAAATACTAATCGATGCTTTTTACCCTTGCACTGTGAATTTGATTTGATTTTTTAAAATTAATATCGCATCGTACTGTGATAAAAAGGATTGTTTTACTAAAATATTTTTTCTCCTATTTTCTTATCCTTCTAATTTGAATCAGATTATATCAATGAATTTGTTCACCTTCGGCATCCCCAACACTATATCGTGTCATTTGAACTGTTCATCTTGCGTGTAGGCAACACAACTGAGCACATGGTGAGGAGTGGCTTCGCACGCATTGCACTTTGTACACATCAAGAACTTTTTGAAACAACCTGAGTATCAGAAAGACCTTAAATGGCTGGAAGCTAAATGTGCCAAATCAGTTTGGTCTTTTCTGTTCCCGTCAAATTTTTTAGCATTGACGGGACTTTCACTCCGACATCGTGTGTGCTGTGGTGGTTGCCTCCAAGTAATATCTATAGAAACCATTCTTTTTGAGTAAAATTCGAAGCAGATCAAAATATCCTCATTTATCTGAGAGATTGTAGTGTAATCCTTAGCCAGCTGATCTGCAATGCCATTATATTTTAGATTCGCGTGAGATGGTATCCACTCAAAAAAAAAATTTTTTTAAGTGATACTTAGAATGAAAATATCATCTATAATTTACGAATACATTCTGTTAAATATTTTACCTTAATCATTGTTAACCGAAAATAGTTTTTTTTTCAAATAATTTTCAATATTTAAGTTTTATACTTGTTTCTTTTTGGTCCTAAGAATTTTATTTCTGTGAATTCACAGAAAAGCTTAATCTTAAATATAATTTGAATTTTTATGTAGTTGTTTGGTACGTATAAAATCCACACCATTGACCACATAGTTCCAACATATTGTAGGGAGCTAGGCTCCTGTCTCGAAAGAGCCGTAAATCTTATTTCCAAAAAAAAAAAGTTTTTATTGAATTTTTGTCTAAAATTCTCATTGTTCAGGGAAGAGTTTGTGGAAAGTCACCAAATGCCATAATGGGCAGTCCATAGTAGAAACCCGTTCCCGCTCATGTTTAGTAGATGATTACTGCATTTGGCGACATCTTTTGCTTTGGTTACGCTTCAAAACAGATTTTTCTAACTTCCACTCCGGGGGGTTACAGATAAAAGTTCCTTTTGTTGATTTGTTATACCTACTGATTTGAAATTTGGCGAGCAAGTTTCTTTTGTTATGTGGAGATGTGCAATGAACGGGCTTTGCTGTAAATACAATCAAAAGCCTAATGCTATGCTTAAATATTAATTAGACCTCCCGTCAGGTATAGCGGTTAGTGACACTTATTCATGTGTCTTAGGGTCTAGGTTCAAATCTCAGATAGATGGATGTTTGTAAATGTATAATTCCTGTGCGGCATAGGGGCACACTAAATTGCTGTTGAGCCACATGTCCTTTCATGAGCTCGTGGAAGGCAAAGAGGTCCCTGACCATCTCCTGGGTGTTCTCCCTCAAAATTGGAATGGAACTGATCCAAATCATACTTTCCCCTGTATGATGCTCAAAGCTACGGCTGACAACAAAAATTTATCGAAACGAAGGGCTAGATGACCTCTGATTCGATAAATTTCATGGACCTCTATCTGACACCGTCAGTTAGGTGGCATAAACAGTAAGAGATATTAATAACTTAAAACTATATATATATAGTCATACATTATCATGAAATACTCAATGAAGCGATTGGGTAATGGTTAGTTATGAATAAGAAGAAGTCCTCATAAAACAATCTATATTTAATAGAAATATTAAATCCTTGTGTGTGTGTGGCTTAAAATATTTTCGGATATATCCAAAGCCAGTTATCTAATTAGTAAAGTGCCGTAAGCATAAAAATGGTAATATCTCGGTACCCAGGGCCAGTCAATGAATCTGAATAGCAAGTGTTTGACTGCATTATTAAAACCTCAAATTAAAAAGTTTAAAAAATTTGGCCGATCTCGATTACAACGTTTTTTAACAACAATTTACTGAAAAACGAGAGGCGGAAAGGGGGAAAAGAGTTAAAGTAAAAATTTAATTTTATATGTAATAAATTATGTTTGCAGAGTAAATTCAATGTTAATTTTTTAGATTTTCGCAAAAAATATTGATTTACAAAAAAATCATCATTAACTATATACATTATTACATTATTGTTCATTATTGTCGTCGTCGTCGACCTCGTTGATGTAGATTGTAGGTGAAGGATTAGTACAGCTGTCCCCATTGCATTCTAAGCAAGCTCTGCAGTTCAGTTTAATCCACTTTTCCTGCACCCGCAAGATGCTCCACATCCTGTTTTGCAGGCGCAAAAAATAATTTTTAGTAAAGATTCTGGAGCTGGTCGCTGCGTCATTGTTTGCGGTATCAATATTCCGCATTCATATTTCCAACCCTATTCTTCTGGCGATATTTCTCTGCCAAGCCATGTTTGAATTTGTAAAAATACTCTTTTAAAGTGTTCAAAAGCAGCATCTGCAGTAGGTGGTAAAGACGGCAGTTTAACGCAGGTATTTTTAGCAGTTGCTTTCCAAAAAGAGTTATATCTTAACACATTAAGATCTTTTATTTTTTTTTGGGGGGGACCGTATAAAGCAAGAGTGCATATAAAACCAGCCTTATAAATTTCATCGATATTTTTTCATTCATTTTTAAAAACTGTCGCAGCATTTTGCAAGTCTGTTCGTCTTTCAAAATTTTTTGCAAACACGTTTTTGCCACGCTGGAAAAAAGCTGACGTCGTGTCACAGCCAGTGAATGCATGTAAGAACAGAATATTCTCTTTACACTTTGGTATTATTTTTCTAAGCTCTTAGAATAGTACGTTTTTTGCGGTATTTTGCCTTTGGTTGGTTTTCGAAAATAAATTTCCCTGTCTGTTGGTGAGAGCGTAGTTAATAAAACTAAAACATCTACAACTTTGGACACTACAGCAATGTTTTCAGATTGCAGATTAACAGCAGTTTCAATTATTAGTCTGTCGGCATTAGCTTTTGCTTGGCAAAAAAATTATTTAATTTGCTGAGAGGGTTTCTCGTAGCATATATATGAGCCTGCTCTTATTTTTGGCTTTCGATAAAAATTTCTCCTAAAATTCGACGCTAATTTTAAAGGCATGGTTTTATCAAATATTAAGCCTTTACATGCATTTTTTTAGAGCGACACGTTCGTTCCATCGATTTTGTGCAGGTCTTCTTATAGCCATAAAATATGACATAAATGTTGTTTCCATAACTGTTATGTAGATATCAGATATAATGTTGACAAATGGTACCGAAATTTTCATCTAATTGCCACTTGCAACTAATTACTACTAGTAACATCCCTCCATCTATTACGTAGGAAAATTTTCGGACATCGTTCACATCCACTGATACTTCTGGAAATAGGTCATAAAATGTGAATTTAGTTATATATATTTTTTTCGTATTTCACCATCTTCAAAGAGAGCAAGAAGATAAGGAGCTAATCCATAAGTCATGTAGTTCTTTTAGCTCTTGCGAATATTGTGACAATATTCACTTTTCTCTTCACTTATCAAATTTAAAATAGTTTTCTTAAAATCAGAAGTAGTGACATAGCTGATTTTTGTCTCTCTCTTGATGATTTGGACTTTCTTCTTTCCTTCATTTCATCCGCTTTCTTTTCACATAAAAAGCCCCTACTTTTCCAATTAAAATCAATTGAAGTAGCCGATTGAAGTTTTTTCTTAGGTGGAGAGCATGTTAATGTGGTGTTCCTTTTGGTTATACTTCTTTTGGGCGTTAGAGAAATAGGATGAGGGTACATTTTTACGATGCACGTGCGCACCGTC
Source organism: Trichonephila clavipes (assembly GCA_019973935.1). Lineage (NCBI taxonomy): Eukaryota > Metazoa > Arthropoda > Arachnida > Araneae > Nephilidae > Trichonephila > Trichonephila clavipes. The sequence goes on from BMAU01005559.1 coordinate 167,304, forward strand.
ACGGATGCGAAAACGCTTTGTCTAGAAATATACAGAAAATGACAAATCATTCCCGCTTTCGAAATTATCAGGAGCATTTTTCTCTTCACTTCCCTGGAGAAGGGGACAACCGGGTTTGAACTGCAGACCGCTCGACCTGCAGTCGAATGCTTTACCACTGAGCTATACAGCAGCGTCAGAAAGCCTTTGCTTTGCGTTCCGTAGGAACGAATACGAAAATGCTTTGTCTAGAAATATACAGAATGGGAGAGATCATCACCGCCTTCGAAAATTTCAAGAAAATACTTTTCTTCACTTCCCTGAAGATAGGGGCATCCTGGTTTGAATCGGGCACCTCTTGGTCTGCAGTTGAATACTCTACCACTGAGGTAACTTTTTCTTTGCGTTCCGTAGGAACGTATGCGAAAATGCTTTGTCTAGAAATATACAGAACGGGACAGATCATTCCCGCCTTCGAAATTCTCAAAAACTATTTCTCTTTACTTCCCTGAAGAAGGGGGCACCCTGGTTTGAACCGGGGACCTCTCGATTAACATTCGAATGCTCTTCCACTGAGCTATACCCCGTGTCTGCGAACCTTTGCTTTGCGCTTATTTGTGACGTCACTACTAGTAGGCAGAGATCGTCCTTCGCCTACGGAGCTTCTCAGATGCATTTGTTTGAACACTTTTTGTTATTAAACCAAACATACTTATAAGAATTTTTTTTAAAAAAATTAGTAAATCAATCTTTAAGTTGTGTTTTATGTACACATAAAACATAAGAGTAAATATTAGTTTACCTATTAAAATAACAATTGCAAGTATATGATTATAGATGACTACGAACTATAGATGGCTAAGATGATTTAGAGTACGAACGCATTGCGATGAATATGAACATATTTATTACATTGTAACAAATGATAAGAGCCTTTTATATTCGTATATTTATTTTAGAAGTCATACTTCTTTTTCGGCGTTAGGGAAAAAAGGATGAGGGTAAATTTTGGCGTGAGGGCGCGCACACCGTCACGGATGCGCGCGCGCACCGTTGTCAAATATTTTAACATGCTACTCTTTTGGTGCTATGGGACTGATATTTGGGAGAACATAATAACTATTGTTATAATCCATATCTGTTGGGACGCATCCCCCCTCTCTACAGCTTTTTGGCCACTATCTCGGCACCCGAGCCTCACAGTCCATTCGGACCTGGCTCATTCGATCCATCTCTATCTGCTCTTCTAGTTATTCTAATTTCATGCTCATAGGGCTATTTCTTTTGCATAGTTTTTAACTCTCTTAAACTATTTAAATTTGTTTAAATTCACAATATATTGGCTCCTATTCGAGTATCGGACTTGAGATTAGAACCAAGTGTTTCACTCGTCGACACCCATCCAGTCATCTGCTTCATTCGCATTGTGTAGGCATGGGGAGGGCTTAAGCACTAAAATATCATGCTGTCATGTTAATCCTATGGGGACTGGAAAAAATTTCACCCCCTTAAGGAATTGAGCTTGGAACTTGATTTTTGGAGGTTCGCCATATTTTTGTATTAGTGCGAGCTTTAGGGGGAGCTGGCCCCGTCCCCTCTACGGGGCTTCCCCAGAAATAACTCGAATCCTTTGCCACTTTGGTCGACCGCACCGGCTAGATTCGATTATTCTTATGAGCATTCTAGATATATTTTTCCAAGACCATAACCCCATTTATTTACCCATATTTAACATTTTAAAATTATTTTAAATTTATAATTTTTTTAAATCCCGCATAACTCTGGGGATTTTTGAGATACGTTAATGAAACTCAGACCAGAGGTTCTCCTCGTTGAACTGTTTCATATGTTATAGTTCGTGTTTAGATAGTGGGCTTGGGGGGGCGTTATCACTAAAATTAGAATCCTCATGTTATTCCTATGGAGTTCGATTTTTTATGACGTAACGATATTACAGAGATAGAAGGATAAAACTTTGGATAAAACTTGTTTACGCCGGGGAGTTATTTTAGCTAATAGAAGGATAAAGGTCCATAGTGACCTGCTTCTATTTGATTTTTAAAACTTGTTTTAATTATTTTAAAATGACCATAACTCGGGGGCTTTTCAGGCGGATGTCTTAATTTTTTCAGGAACGATTCTTCCCACCGAGACATTCAATATGAGGTCTCAGGTGTCACATTCGGTTCACTTCATCTCCAGATACAGTCTGCTACCCCCCCCCTGTTATTGGTCCTATTGTCCCTGTTGTGCGGGGGTATTTAAGTTTATTGAAATCGTGATAATTTTAGGTTTGGCTGGTCCGATTGACTGAAGATTAGTATGGTTCAACTCTGCTCGTGATCGCCTTTCATCCGAGGCCCAGATTGCCCTGATAAAGATTTTTAGAAAGATTTTAATCTTGTTACGCCAAAGAAGTGTAACTTCTTACGTGTCTACATAAGTACGCACACACTTTTTTTTAAGTAAGAATTAATGCATCCTTTATTGATATATTTTTGTCTGCATACTGAATGCACATAGACAAATTCGCGAGTATTTAAATACTGAGAAAGTCCATCCGCTCTTTCCACAGAAGCTGTTTTCAGTGTTGATATTCCTCTAATGACCTTTAAAATATATCCTAGTTCAGAGCTTAATTCAGAACTACATCCGATTTTAGCGCAAATGAGGCAATCATTACTTATACTATCACTATCCGATGGTTCACCCATTTTGATACGAGGCTGTAACAACAAATATTACTAACATTAATAACTAAACTTTATATCATAATTAATGATTTATATTATTGAATTTTTTTTACTGTTACATTCTAACTTATAACATCGATTTATTATATAATATACGATTGAGTATTCATAATTGTTTTAAAATCATGTAATATAAATGCCACTATTTTCAAAGTTTGTAAAACTCAGTAATGTTCAATAATTAATTTTTATCACACTCACACTGCAAAATAATATAAACATTAATTGTAAATAAACAAAAATCAGAAAAATTAATTTTTTTTCGGAATGAACAACAACAGCTACGAATTAAGCCTAGCTGTTGCCAAGTGTACTATTCTGTTAGGGCCCGCGTTAACAACACCCACCAGCTGCTGTTGTTCCCTCCATTCCCCTCCCCACCCTTCATCGGTATACCTGCAGTCCTTTGAGACCCAAGATCAAGTTTGTAATGGTTCTTCTTTTTAAAGTATAACTTTAAACTATTATAAATGAAGGAAAACTCCAAAAAATAAATAATTATTTATAATAATAATTAAAAAATTGAGATCGCACAAAATATTTTTTTAAACATTTTTCTATATACTATTAAAAACACATTTCCAAAGTTTATATAAAGATTCATTGACTGGCCCTGGATTCCAAGGTTTAACCTTACGGCACCCCACTAAATAGGTGAGTGAATAAGAAGATAACCGAGTATTATATATCGAAATATATCACGTAGCGCCAGAGAATATTAGCAAAACAATGAATGACATTTCTAAAGTTATTAAACCAGCTTTTCTCTCAAACTGAAGGGGGGAGAAGGGAGTGATAACTCCACGTGATTAAAATTATTTGGCGTTATTTTATTAATTTAAAAGTTATTAATTAACTAGGCTAAAGGAAGTAAAACACAATACATTCTGACGTAATAAAAAATAAAATATACATTTCTGCTGATATAGTTATAAATGTATCAATACTGCATAATGTATTTGATAATTAATTTATCAACACTAAACTTATAAAAAGCTTAATAATTAATAGCGACTTCCGTGGACGTGTTGTATACCAAACTGTAAACAAAATTTAATTCTTATCTTGATAATTTGTACGGTTTATAATAGAGCTATATTATAGCTTTAGTCAAAGTACATTTTTGAATATAATACATTGTTATTGTTTGAGGGGGGTGCGATGAAAATTTTGACTGAAAATAGGGTCACAAATGTTGAAAGTTTGAGAAGCACTGTATTAAACGTAAAAGAGAGAAATGGTGCAGTAGAGGTTGTAAGTTAACTCACGTGACGACAGTACTGAAGCGCATTCAAGTTGAGCTTAATTGAAGTTGGTTTCAACTAAAGAGGACAAAATAAGTAACATTATTATTTTGTTAGGATTCGGTTGTAAAAGCCACTCCATATGTATAGTTATTTTTCATATTTTATTTTTTCCGAATAAAGTTTTTCTTAAAATTACTACCACGTCCTATTTCTATTAATTCTTATCTCTCCCCACAATGATGTTAATCTGTCAAAACAGACATCTTTGGTGATTTATATGATGCTATTATAATTATAAGTAGCAATAAACTATAACATTTAGCGCTATTTGTTTCAATGATTTTTAATCTTAGAATATTTAATGTAGGGACTGATGCTAGTTAATTTAAAAGTGTGGGGGGAAAAGTTAAAATATGAAGTATTCATTTTTATAGTATTATGTGTAGTATAAATTCTCTATAATATGTTTGCATTATATACATCATATTTTCATCTAAAAAAGTAAATCTATTCAAATAAGTTATTTAAAGATCATTTCATTTCATCGTAGTAAAGTTGGCTTTTTTTTAAATTATATATATCTGAATAGGATGAAAAAGAGTAATAAATGCGATTTAAATGAATCGAAAACGAAGAATAAAATTGAACTTTTTAAATATACAGAGCTACAAGTTCATTAAATAAATAAAACAATATGTAACGGGTTTTATTCGAGATTCTTAACGAAGTTGATTAATTCGAGATTATACTTTAACCAATTCATCGGGACCGAATAACGAATTCAAAACTACTTGGGAGCTATTTTGGAGGGCGCCTTAACATTTTGGGGCTTTTCCGCTTTCGAATTTTGAAGGAGTTTCCTGACCTATACAAAACAAACACGGTAGGTTACTCTCATGATTCATGTGTACTTGTTAAGTCTCATAACGCTCTGCGCCCTTTGCGATTGAAAGTTGCTACTTACAAAAAAAAAATCAGATGATTACAAAAATAGCAATTTTTTTAACACAAACTAATAAAGATTTTTTAAACTGTTTAAATAATTCTTTATCTCAAGGCTTGTTATTTGTTAAACAGGGGGAGGGGGTTGCCTTCATTTTAAACGGAAAAGGAGAAAAATTCGTTAAATCGCGGAATTCGTTAAGGTATCAGACTACGTTTGGAACCGTGATTTTCAAAAGCGCATAAATGGATAATTTTCATGATATTTAGAGTCACTTAGGGTAGAATTTATTCATAAAATTGTTTTAAAATTGTTTAATTTTGGCTTAGAATAATCTTTATTCCAAATGTTCTCCTTTTGTGAAAAATGCTTCTATTAGAATAATATTTTACCTGTATATAGCTCAGACCTCTGTTCAGAGGCTCAACTAGAATTTTTGAAATATATGACTTAGAAGTGGGTTTATTTATATTTTACGACAACAGAGGGAAGTAATTTAAAAAAAACGCGAATAATTATTTCAATAGGTGGTAACTCTGAACATAATGCGAATTTTTCAAAAATTCTAGTTGATCCTCTGTAGAGAGATATGAGCTATATACAGGCAAAATATTAGTATAATAGAGCCATTTTTCACAAAAGGAGAACATTTTGAAAAAAGATTATTCAAAGTTAATTTTTTGCCAAAATATTATATTTAAATAAATTTTTTGTCAAAATGTCCTTAAAACAATTTTATGCACGTATTCTAATCCAAGTGACACTACATATCAGGAAAATTATCCATTTATGCACTTTTTTAAAACCACAGTTCCGAACGTAGTCGAATACCTTAAATAAGGGTTTGTTAAATCGGAGCCCGACTGTATACATAATCAATTATATGAAAAATAATTATAAAATAAATATAAGTTGAAGTCGAAAATTTTAAAGTAAATAACAATTATCTTCTATTCAAGGGAAGAAAAATATTGACAAAATTATGAAATGCCTCAGGTTTACCTAGACTCAGCTGTAATAATTAGGATTTCAAGACATCTGTTTAAGCAATAACTTTTTTACGAGTATATGTCTTCAAAATATATATACAACCTTTCTTTTCATAACAATTTTATTTTCCCTTATTTAGGATTTTTTTCTCTCTAAAACTTATATTCGTCGAAATGTCTTTATCCGTCAAAAAAAGAAAGAAAATTGTTTCAGCTAATGCAAAAATTTCAAAGGCATAATAAAAAATAAAAGCCAGAAGTAAAAATAAAAACCAAGGGGAACATTAAATAAATACATGCACTGTCAATGATACGCAGTGTGTATTTTTACTCAGAAATCTAAAAAAAATGTACATTTATCAACGCTTTCTAAAAACGGGTTTTGGAATTTTATTTGCTTCTGGAGAAAAGCTTCTTCCTGGAAAATTACTACTGAATCTCTCTTCAATAGATTATTGTAATTACAAAGGATTAAACAGTGTCATTTTTGTTCTCTGGTTGCTCTAAATTTTTCCTCGAAGCTCCTTGTTTGTTTGTTTTTTGTTGTTTATTTGTTTCTTTTTATAACATATATTATTTCTGTTTAAAAAAAACAAAGCTCACATAAAGGCACAAATGGAAATTTTTTTGCAAATTTATTTCCTTAAAAAAGTACTATTTTTATTTGAGTGATAAAATATGTTTAGTTACTATAAAAATTAGTAATATGTTTTATTAATATTAGGCTTAATTTCAGACGTTTAGAGCATTTTACGTACTAATCGTATTTTCAAAGACATTTTGTTTAAATTAAATCTCCATTTCTCTCAAATAGTTTGTTTCTGAAAATTTATTTCTATATGCGTATATACGGTGGCGCAGACAGGAATTTTTCAAGGTAAGGGGAATCCAAGGTCGAAAGTCAACGGTTCTCGTATCATGCTCCAAAAGGCCGCCAACATATTCTTTTGATTTTGTTCATTTGGGGGAACAAAAAACAGTTAAAATTAAATATTTAATAAATAATTATCAATAATTACTA
>BMAU01005560.1:0-56064 GCA_019973935.1 Trichonephila clavipes
TATCCAAGTTTTTGATGTCATGACCAAATCGTAAATATAAGAAACAACAGTCAAATATCACGAGTGCAGACGGCGCTCGCTGATATTTGAGTGAGAAAATTACAGCAGCATAAAAATGCGACCTCGTTTGAATTAGAAGATATCTAATGTGCATATTTGGAACTGTTTAGCGTACTGAATTAACTCAAGTGCAACACGTCAAGGGTTTATATTGCATTCTAAGTCACCACGGTGGCTACCGACGAGCGACTACGTAATTTGAACCGCTGTTAAAAAGACGAGGACGATACCTGAGCTGATAACTCCTTCCAAACTTGCACATCACACACCGTGAGGACTTTGACCTCGACGTGTTTAACGCATCAGCTCTTCTTCAACGCTAAACTTTGTGGTATCAGGGCTCGAACACTGGACACGAGTTCATAACCATGACCATCAGGCTACCGTGGCCGCAAAAGAAAATAGCAAGTTTGAAAGAAATGTAATGGAGAAGTATATTTGAAGAAATAACTTCAAAACTTAACGAAAACCAAAATATCAAAATTTATTTTAGGGAATAATAGTGAATATAACTGCCACCTAAAACCACTTTATGTAGTGTATTTGAAAGTGAACGTTTCCCTTTGAGAGAAACTTACTACAATTATGTCAAATTCCTTTCGTTTTGCTCTAAGGGGATCCTTCGAAACAACGTAATTTTTGATACACAAAATTAATATTTATGGTTGAATTCTAATACAATTCCCTACAAAAATGAATGAAAACCCCTTTTTATCATATAAATTGTGTTTGAATAGGAGATGGTTAGTTAATAAGAACATTTAAAACGTGGGCAATCTATGGACCTGTGGCACGTGGTACAATTCTTAGTGGCACTCAGCACTACTCTACAAATTTGTCAATTATTGAGTGGATGGAAGTTGATAATAGACCTTATTTGACAAACATCTTCTGAGTTATGGACATTTATGGAACTACAAAATAATCTGAAAATAATTCTAAGGATAAATTTACAGCTATTTTGTAAATAATTGAATGTTACTGCTTAGGGGGATTTAATTGTTGAAAAAAAAAATTGCATGTACTCTTGCTTTCCACTTATGATTCGGCATATCAAAAGTAAAAAATCTTTCCTAATATGAAAAATATTTCGACTCCGCAAAGAAATTGTTTAACAACTGAATGCTCAGAATCGTGTCACGCATTATACCCCTGGTTTTGCGATATGAAAGAAGAGTGGTGAAAGATTCAATTCGCATTACAATTTTTATTTAACTGTAATGATAGGAATAATTTATATTTCACTTTGTATATTTCTTATTTAAATAAATATGTTGGAAACATACATTTTTAATTTTTTTTCTTTGTTGAAGAAATAGTAACATTTTATATTGTTTATTTTTATGCTAATAAATGTATTTTATTGATCCATAATTAATATAAAATAAAACTGTAAATCTAAATTATTTACCTCTTTTCTTTAAATCTGCAAATATTACCGTAAGAATCGAAGGATTTCAAAAATTTCCTACTATGTGGCACGCTGAATGATACTGACAGATTGGTTTGGCACGTCTTAGCTACACAGTTGCCGCCCCTCATTTAAAATGTTGGGTAAGATAACCATATTATATTTTTAAAATTTTATAAATATACAAAAAGAAAGTGTTTTGGCAATACATGTTTTAAAAGGAGTAAAGTTTACGAGAACGAAATATAAAATTGCGTTAAAATTATTGGTACTCTATCAACCGTACTTCTTTTATATATATATATAAGAAGTACGGTCGATAGAGTACCGTAGTTATTGCCAACTCGTGACAATGTATTGGAAATTAAGTTCACAATTCATTGTTATTAAAATATATAAAATTTTACATGACTTATTTTTGTATTTGTTATTTTTATTTTCCTTACTGAGAGAAACCAACAAATGGGAGTTCATTACCTGCCAAAACTGCAGAGGCCTGGTTGTTTACTTCAAAAGCTCCTACCTTATGCTTACTCTGCCCTACTAAGTAAAAATGCCATCCGCTGCTCGTCTAGATCATGGAATTGCAGATATTGTTTTCCATATATTTTAAATATTAGTTTTCTAACTTCTACATCAGCCTTTTAAGAGTCTACACTCCTGCAAAGAAGTCTGAATTCAAAACTATAAAAACATATTATTCCCACTAATGTCATTTATACCTCTATTTTTTATAATCTATGAATGCGTTAAACTATTAATTTTTTATCGCGACTATTTAATATTAAATGCGAAAAAAAAACGAATAAGTTTCAAACTGAAACTTAAATTGAATTTTTCAAAAATTGTTATCGATATTCTCATAACTTTTACATATTCACATTTTAGCATATCACACATCTATCTTCTATGCAAAAATCTATTATAAGTTCATCAAATGTTTCAGCATATTTTTACTCATAATATGCAGTTTTCAACCACATTGTGAGGCCGCGGTAGCCTAATGGTCAAAGTAACGGACTCGTAGCTGGCATGTCATGAGTTCGACCCCAGCACTACTGAAAATCCGCCGTGTAAGGGAGCGATACTCAAGCCATGGTTTAAAATTACGAGGTCCGTCGCCAAGTGAGTGAATATTAACGTCGCACTGTTCAGCTACACGAGGGCTTTTAGCGATGGACCTCGTAATTTTGAAGCATGGTCAAATGACGAGGGCGACAACTGAGCTGGCACCCCCTCTCCTAACTACCACACCAACGAGAGGACATTTCATCTCTCAATAAATTTAACGTGCATCGCTGCCCTACACGGCGGGTCTTTTGTGGCACTGGGCTCGAACTCGAGACATGCCAACCATGATTCGATACCTTGACCACCTGGTACCCCGGCCACAGGTCTGTCGCCAAAAGCCCTCAAGTAGTTGAGTAGAGAAGAGAGAGAGTGCGACTTTAATATCCCCTCACTTAATTAAATTATATGAAATTTAAGGAATACTTGAAAAAAAATATTAGAAGTCGAATATATATATATATATATTAAAAAATTAAAATCTAATAATAATTTTAAATATCCAAAGAATTACTAGTATTTATGGTAAATATATGTTTTTCAACTGAGTATGTGAGAAACGTATAAATATCTTTTTCGAAATTCCAATACAGAATATCAGTGGAGAGCTAATACAAAAAATTCCTAGTTTTGCATGGTTAAGATTATAAAAATGTCCAAATTTTAATAACCTTTTCTTCAGTCAACCACCAATGGAACATGAATATGATGAGGGATTATGCATAAATATATATTTTTATAACTTGAATTTAAAAAGGATCTTTATATTTATTTATATGCGCAAATGTTAACTGTAAATTTGTCCATATATATGCTTTTAAATACTCTTTATTTGAAGATTCAAGTTCAAAAATATAAGCTTGCAGTTAAAGTTCTCTTTGAATGAAATTAATGTTCAGACATTCAAAATTCAAATATAATTTGTTATCTGAACAATACAAAACAAGGGATTCTATGTAAGATGCCCTGAATACCTAGCTTTAAAATTATGAAAAACTAAAAGATTTAAATAGGGTTTTTTTTAACAATGCATAAAAATTTTTTGCAAATAATGTAATACAGAAGCTTAAAAATTATTCATGTTTAGAAGTGTCCGAAATTTTAAAAGATTTTAAATTTTGAACCTTTTTTTATTTTTTTGACACATAACAAAATAAACATTTTTAAAAAAAATCCCTGAAAGTATTGATTAAAATAAGAAAAATGAAACAGTAAATTATCCTCAATGTTTTAATATATAATTTGAATTTATAAATACTACAGATATTTTTTAAAAACTTAGACATACATTATAAAAACTTAATTCCATTTGAGAATTTTAAGGTAAAGAAAAAAATGAGAATTCTCAACTCGTTGACTTGCAATTATTTCCGTACACTTTAGGGTTTAAAGAAATTCTTCCCAGTTTTTTACGATTGCGGCAGGGGAAAGTACCGGTCTCCCCGTGAGCCATAAAACTTCCCCTCAATGCCCATTGTGTCTCCCCGACCGTCTCTAATTATCTTTCAAGATACTAAACCTTTAAAGGGGGAAAAGAATTCGGAAAAACACGACTTTACCGTTTTTGAACACATTACTTGAGGAGGAAAAAATCAGTTTGGTTCATTTTTGGTGAGTCCCCGGCCTTACGAAAAATTCAGTGTCGTCCGTTTTCGAAGCCTCTCTAGTAGGGCAGAAAAATCCGTGCTGTCCGGTTGGAGGGTTAAGTCCAGGAGAGCACTAGAGCCAACATTGCTTCTATGCATTGGAACATCAGTACTGAGAAGAATGAAATTAGAATTCATTAACCATTCCACAAAAATTTCGCTGTGTTGAGAAGCACGATTTGAGCCCCACATTAAGTGATGTAAATTAAAATCTCCAAAAATAAAAACTGGGTCCGATAAGGAATCAAGAAAATAATTAATTTGTGCAATATTAAGTCCTCGAGATGCATATAAATTTATCAGATCAAAGGAAGTATCGTTAATTATAATTTGCAATATTAAGATATCGTAGTCTGATAACTGCGTATTGTTTTAAAAGGCATTTCTCTGGAAGATATACATATTTGATGGTACTGCTATCAGCAGCCCTCCTCCTGGTCTGTCAAGTCTTTCTTGTCTAAAAATAATCTTAGTTGGGATTTGCAAATTGTCATTAGGTTTTAAAAAAGTCTCTTCAACTATCAAACTATCTGATTGTGAAAAGGGAGGAATTTTTAGCCAAATGAGTTTGTTTTTTAAACTTCTACAATTCCATTGTAGAAAACGCATAACAAGATATACACTTAGTCACAAAACTAAGTATGCAGAGTGTATGTGATTATCTCCTGTGAAAAAAAACAGACCTATACAATATTAGAGTTTTCAAATTAACGATTTATTTCCTTTACAGCAAAATCGAGCTTAATTACAAATGAAAAATATTTAAAAAATACAAATATTTAATTAGCAAGATCAGCTTAACTTAAAATAGGATGTAATTTACATCATAAAAGTAAGTATGCAAACAAAAACAAAGACATTAATATTACAAATTTTACAATTTTTTCAAAAAAATAGTATTTTTGTTGGATAGCATTTGGCCTTAATTAACTAGTGGACTTTGTAAGGAACCCCTACCCTGCGAGTCCCTTTTTACCTTGGGTCACATCCCCTCATAATTTGGCGCCCACCGCGTCATAGGTTAAAGTTTTGGGATTAGTGGGATATGATCGACAATATATCCTTATGTTTTCTCGTTTAGTTACTCCAGTGATAGAAACATTAAAAAGAAAATCAAAGAAAGGGGACATTAAATGGACTTCTGAATGTCCAGAGTTCTTTAGACAATTGGAGGAAAATTTGTTGACTAATTCAGTTTTTTACGCCCCTGATTTCACGAAACGATTTATTTTTCAACCCGAAACAATTTTATTTATTTATTTTTTTTATATGCAGATCATAAACTTTAACTTAATTTCGGTTTCTAAAAAAATGTATGATATTCAATCGCCTGAAAAAAAAATCTAGTTCCATTAATGTGTGTAATAAGGTTTGACCAGGATACATATACACTGCTGGACAATTGCTAAGGACGGATCAAAAAATGCTATGTAGCATAACATTAAGAGAGACATGAGGCCTAGTAGGATAAAATATAGTTGCCACACTGTTCAGACATTAGAATAAAGAATATTTATTGTTCTGGAAAGTACAAAAGCTGTGAAACATCTGAAAGAAAAAAATGTTCATTTGATCTGCGTACGGAGAAATGGAACAATGCATCTATAAAAGTCAGCAGGCACCTTAAAGAAAGGTATCAGAACGGGATATGTCCACCGTGGAGTGTGATGCATTATTCCACACGTCGTACCATACTTTGCACAGCATTATCCAGCAGCTGTTGAGGCAATTTATCCCATTCCTCTGTGAGTGCACGGATGAGGGTGTTCTTGTTTGTCGGAGGATAGTTTCGACCAGCAACTTGCCTCCCCAAAGCATTCCACACATTTTCAATGGGGTTTAGATCTGGAGAACGCGCTGGCCATACGAGACGTTGAATACCTTCGCTGTCTATACAATCTTGAAGAGCGAGTGTTCGATGACATGTTGCGTTGTCTTCCATAAAAACAAATTTATCACCGACAGCACCACGGAAAAGACGAACATGAGGAAGTAGAACTGCATCAATGTATCGTTGGCCCGTCATAGTCCCATTCGCAACCACATGTAGGCGCGTGCGGCCATTGATCATGATGCCGGCCCACACCATGATACTGCATGTCGGATATCGGTCCTTTTCCTGGATATTTTCTGGACGATAAGCAGTACCACTCTCGCGCCAGATCAGTTGGCGTCTACAATCCGATGACAGACTGAACCTACTCTCATCTGAGAATAGTATGCATGCCCAGTCCGGTTCAGTCCAATTGTGATGCTCACGACACCATTGCAAACGGGCAGTACGGTGCTTGTCTGGTCAATGGGACACACACAACAGGTCTGCGTGCGTATAGTCCTCCTCCCCTCAAACGTCTGGCAACAGTTTTTCGGGAGATGTGCAAGAAACTGATTTGCCACCTGCTGAGCTGTAGTGCGCCTGTTCCTTTTTGCTGATAGGACAATATATCTGTCTTCTGCAGGCGTCGTACTTTTAACACGACCTCCCCCGTGCCGTCTACTACACATTCCAGTAGTTTTAAATGACTTCCACAGCCGTGAAACAACGCTGTGAGCGATGTCGAACTCCCTGGCAACATCTGTTATTTTTCGTCCTTCTTCGATCTTTCCAATAATTCGGCCACGCATAAAATCCTCTATGTGATGTTGGGAAGACATGCCAAAAATTTTAAGTTCGTCTATTAAATCTATCCTGTAAAACTTTGACTTGAAACAACAACTGTCCACACGCGTCAAAACCTTTAAAGCTCTTATGAACGCTATCACGTGATGAACAGACGTGGAAAAAAAATTTGCATATATACTCATACTTCTTCTTACTAATATCCCGCACTTATTCTAATTTTCCACATTTTGCTTCCTTTCATTTTGTGGTTGCTATGGATGATAGTGTTATCCGTCCTTAGCAATTGTCCAGCAGTGTATGTTATGTATGCATTTTTATGCTAAAATTTTATAATTGAGGGAGATTGATACATTGAAAATATGTAACACATTTTTATGGGAGGATTATACTTACTTTCTATACTGTATCCATATATATTAATACATTTCTATGTTTTTATAAACACGTCATATTGGATTAATGTGGACAGAATGGATTTTTCCGCCCTACTAGAGAGGCTTCGAAAATGGACTGCACAGATTTTTCTGCCTTCAAGTAACGTTTTCAAAAGCGGATTAGCCGCACTTTTCTGAAATCCTTTCCCCCTTTTAAGGTTTAACATCTTGAAAGATAATGAGGGACGGAGGAAGCAACACAGCAGCAGTTTTATGGCTCGCAGGGGAACCCCGTGTTTTTGACCCCCAATCGTAAAAAATCGGGGAGAAATTTCTTTACAACCCAAGAAGTGTGTGTTTCCTTGCTAGCTTGTATTTTAAAAGTTTCCAAAAGTCCCAACGCATAAGTAAAATATGTTACAATTCCCTTTTGGTTTCATATTAATTTCAAACTGTAACAAGTTGGGGCGTGTCAGGGCAATCTTCTATTTTATATAGTTAGACAAATTATATCTTTTTTAAGTATATTCTCTTTCGCTTCATTTTTCTTATTCAAAGCTTTCAGTTTTTTGAAACATGATTATTTTATTATAAGATACCGAAAAAATTAATAAAACATCAAACTCTTTAAAATTTGGAACCTTTTCAATTTTCCAACCACTAAAAATGAATAAATTTAAACTTCATCAAATCATTTGAAACATTTTCTTACACTTTGATAAAAATAATAAGGAAAAAAACTAATTAAGATTTATTAGTTTTTTTTTTTTTTAGATTTCAAAGCCTAAGTGTCCAGGGAAGTTTAAATACAGTGCCTGGTTATATATTGTTAAAATACACCGAATTATATTTGAATTTTAAGTGCTTGAACTTCAGTTTACATCAAAGACAACATGAACGAAGATTTTCACACATTTTTTTTATAACTTGAATGTTTCAATAAATGGTAATCAAAAATATACGGAAACATTTACAGTAGACATTTATGCATATAAATAAACATAAAAACCAATTTTAAATTCGAGCTATTGAAAAACATTCGAATTATATATTGTTCAAAAATATCTATTTATACAAAATATACCTCAACATTTATCTTTTTTAAAGGCTAACTGAATAAGTAATTAAAATCTGGATATGTTTTGAAATCTCGACCTTATAAAGCTAGATATTTTATGTTAGAAATTCCATTTGAAATTTCGAAAAAAAAAATGCATCGCGCAGTTAAAAATTATTTACCATAAGTTTTAGCAATTGTTTGAGTATAATAAAAATTTCAAATTTTATTATATAGCTTCTTTGGTATCTTTTAATATATTTCGGCCGTGGTAGCCGAGTGGTATAGGTATCGGAACGTGGCTTGCTTTGTCACGAGTTCGAGCCCAGTACCACTAAAGACCCGCCGTGTAGGGCAGCGATGCACGTTAAATCTGTCGAGAGCTGAAACGTCCTCCCGTTGGGGTGGTGGGGTAGTTAGGAGAGGGGGGTGCCAGCTCATGTGTCGTCCACGTCACTTGACCATGGTTCAAAATTACGTGGTCCGTCGCCAAAAGCCCTCGTGTAGCTGAACAGTGCGACGTTAATATTCAATCATTCATTTAATATATTTCGAAGATTTCATACAATTCGGTTGAAAACCGCATGCTAAGAGCAAAAAATATACTGAAAAAATTGATGAATATACAATTACAATAATTTCTTACATAGAGAAGCAAAACTGAGAAGCTAAAGCGTAGGAATAAAAAATTTTGAGTATATCTGAAGTAGTTTTCGAAATATTTATTTTAAAGTTTAGAAAATTTGTGTGCGTTGTGTTATACTTGATATCAATTAAACGGTTAAAATAATGTGTTAATATTAGTCATGTAATCGTTTGATGACACATTCATATACTAATAAAAATTATCATGGTCATTGATGCGAATGTCAAGAATTTTATGTAATTTTAAATTCAGACATTAAGATATTGATGTAGAAAATATAAAACGACCATCTAAAATACATAAAAAATGCAGTCTGCTATAAAATGATCTTGACAAACAAAATCCGGAATTTTCGCTTACTATGGCAGAGCCGGCTTAGTCAGGGGCGATCTGGAAAAACAGAGAGAGAGCCGCGGTTTTGATGGATGCCGCTCTAGCTTTTAAATCTCCCAGGAAAAATTATATATATATATAAATTACAAATGCAAAAATAAATCTTGTAATTTTCCATACATTTTTATAACAACGAAATGTGCAATTGGCTTCCAATACATTGTTGTGTTTGACAATATCTAAGGTAACCAACCCTACTTTAGATAGATTTGTACTACTTTTTCGTAACCGTATTCCTTTTAAAATTAATTCGTGCAGCCGAAATACACCTTTTGTACCCTTAAATATTTATGTTAACTATAACGGTTAATTTTAATTTATGCAACTTGTGAAATGATCATAATTATTCATTTCCGTCTAAACAGTTTACATGAAAAAAAAAGTTTGGACTCCTTCATTCATTAGGGATTTATATAAGATTCTAACATTAAATTTTATTTTTCACCGAATAAGATCGAGTGGTAGTGTATCGTGCTTCCACACCACAGGTCTGGGGTTCTATTAACGGGCTGCGCAAGGTCGACTCTGCCTTTCATCCCCGCTACATTGTGTCGATAAATGAGTACCAAACTTGCTTCGGGTCTTAAACACTGAAAGTCTCTCTTCAGACAGACCACCAAATCGGGACATCTGTTCATGCACCTCAGCGTCCAATGGTCACGTGTATTATGATGGGCACAGTAGTTCCTGGCCCTCATGGATTGTTGTGCCACTGAGTTTGAGTCTTAAGTTTGAGGATTACCTCACTTTGGGGATACTCCTTAGATAAACATGTATTTCCACTCATTTGCAATTAAACATTTTTCTTTCAATTACGTTTATTTCAGAAGGAAGTTTGATTTTTCAAATGTATTTGCTTAATAACATGTATATTTGTGTGTGTGTGTGTATTATATTAAAAAATTTATCAGTCCAAAATTACATGTTTTTAGCTCCTCTAAAAGCTTTTAGGATTTTACAACTGATCTTACAATCCATATACGTTTTATAGTAGTATATTTAAAAATGATAAGGACATTTTTACGACTGTGTGAGCTGTTATGCCTCGTTTATAAATATAAAAAATTGCATTCAGCTACAGTTTTTAAAATGTACAGAAATAAGTGGAGCAACAGGATACTTACATATTATGAATATTTTTGACTGCAGTAAGATATATTTATATTTCAGTTTCTTTACAATTTTGAATAGAAGTTGTAAGCCATTTTGCGAATAGTTTGATATTGAGTATAAACCCATAGGCTGTTTAATATTGTAAAGTGTTTTACTTTGATACCAGGACACATTAAAATAAGGCTCATTTGCAGTTATATGATCAGCTTCAGTGATATTTAAATTTTCAAAAATAGTCTACACGTACGAAAACATTCTTTCACAACCGCACACCACATCTCTCATACTATATCTTCCCTACAGCAGGAAATATTTGTGTATACTGAAAAATTTAATACAGGATACATTTCCAAGCGTTAAATTTGTTTTTAAAAT
Organism: Trichonephila clavipes; assembly: GCA_019973935.1. Classification (NCBI taxonomy): domain Eukaryota; kingdom Metazoa; phylum Arthropoda; class Arachnida; order Araneae; family Nephilidae; genus Trichonephila; species Trichonephila clavipes. The sequence continues at coordinate 10,767 of BMAU01005560.1, forward strand.
TTGGTATGAATACATTGTGAAACTGTCGGTTAACTTCACTGAACAAAATTGTTTTAAGTGTACTGTTTTGAAAGACAAGATTAATTAGGGAGAACTTTTCTCACAATAGAATTTGTAATGACTGAATTGTGTGAAAATGTAGTTATCGATGTGTGACATTTTTACTTGTAATAAAAGAAACAGAAAGATAAGAAATTTAACTTGAGTAAAAAATGGTTAGAAGTACTGTCATGCGCATTTGAAGAAGTATATCCCCCATTAAAATTAAAAATTATTGACTGAATGTGTGTTATGTCCATCACAAATGCTGATGTAGAAAAGGAATTTTTATTTAATACAAGAATTTCGAAAAAGAGAACACTAGGAAGGAAAATTTAAATTTTTTTTTCCGAAAAATATTCAGTTAACATAAAAATATCTTTTATATGATTTTAATTAAAATAAATTAAAAGTATTGAAATCCTTTTATGCTATTTTAAATTAAAAAATATAATTGAATAGAGAAAGATCGGTTTAATTTCATAAATATAATCATTGTATGTAATATTTATTGTGTTATTGTTTAAAAATGAGATAGGGCTTTTGCTCTTTTTACCTCATTACTTTTTTAAAAAAAACAGGAAAGTGAGCGCGTTTTCTTACTCTCATATTCAAAAATGAGTACAGGATGCTTTTTTCTGGTTCAAATCGCAATACCAAAAATATATATATATATATATTTTAATTTTTAAAAATGACAGAAAAATAAATTTTCTTTGAAGAAAATATAATTATTTTTCAACTTCTAACATACTATTTATTTCATTTTTTCCTCTTTTTTTTTACCTTTCATTTCGTTTTTAATTTTACTGTGACTGAACATATAGGAGAAAGAAACACCGTATCTTTTTCAAAGAGGATTGATCAAGAGAGGATATCTACGCTTTCAAAGAAGATTGCCCAAGGCAACTTAACAGCTAGCTGTAAACGATTGATCTCTTGGTTCTTACTTTTCAAAGCGACCGAACTGGGTCGTAAAATTTTCCCCGTTCGACCACCCAAGTTCTAAAAGGGGAAAGGAAAAAAGTCTGTTGCATTTTTGAAGGGAATCGCAAAATAAGAGTTAAACGCTTTCGGAATAACTTTTAGGAGGAAGGTGTCCAGTTAGAGGGTTAAAAAGAAAATCAAAGAAAGGGGACATTAAAGGGACTTCTGAATGTCCAGAGTTCTTTAGACAATTGGAGGAAAATTTGTTGACTAATTCAGTTTTATACGCCCCTGATTTCACGAAACGATTTATTTTTCAACCCGAAACAATTTTATTTATTTATTTATTTTTGTATGCAGATCATAAACTTTAACTTAATTTCGGTTTCTAAAAAATGTATGATATTCAATCGCCTGAAAAAAAAATCTAGTTCCATTAATATGTGTAATAAGGTTTGACCAGGATACATATATGTTATGTATGCATTTTTATGCTAAAATTTTATAATTGAGGGAGATTGATACATTGAAAATATGTAACACATTTTTATGGGAGGATTATACTTACTTTCTATACTGTATCCATATATATTAATACATTTCTATGTTTTTATAAACACGTCATATTGGATTAATGCTATAATTTCATTTATTTTCTCCTCTTGTATTTTATACAAAGCTCATGTAATTTTTCACATATCCAAGTGTTTGAAATAAAGTATAATATACTATTAAGTTTGTGAATCAGGTTGTGATTGGTAATAATATTCATTGTCAAGGATTTATTAATCATAAGTGGAATCGTAATTGTAGCTCTTATTAACGCAATATGTGCAATTGAGATGCTGCTAAATTTGTACTTGTTTCTGATCCAGATTTCTATTTTATAATAAAACATTATCAATGTATGTGTGTGAATGGGCTGAGAAAGTTTTGTGAGGGAAAAAAAAATCTTCACATTTTAATGTGTTCGAAGTACTTTCTCTGATTGAAAGCTAGAATTTTTATGCAGTTTAAAAAAACATTTTGTGAGAAATATTGCTCATTGGTTAAACTATTTTCTTAAATAATCAAAATGATATAAGTATCTTTTTAAACATACATACTATAGGCATGACCAATCTTTGAATATAACCATTGTTTATGATAATAATACTAAATATTGTGCCTATATCTCAATATTTAATATAGTTGTGTGATTCAGAGAAAGATTCTTGAAACATTTCTGATTAAAAAAAATTGTTCTTGTTTTAAAAAATATTTCTAATATAGTGTAACGTCGTGAGTAGCTAACCATCAATAAATTGTCACAGCCTAGTTTGAAAATAAAAGGTTTGTTTATTTGCTCAACAAATTGTTATTGAAGCAATAAATTACAGTTTATACGCCATGCCGGTGCAGTTAGTCTATATCACTCCAATTCTCCAACGCCACCGGTGTTCATCGTTTTTCTTTCCTTTTCACTCCAATATCGGTCCTCCTTCCTTTAGGGCTCTCCCCCCCCCCTTCTCTCGATCCAGGGCTCTCTCTTCTCCTAAAAAAAACTTTTAAACACCAGGGGTGGGTCCACAACACGCCCGTCGCCCCTTCTTATTGGCAGGCCACAAAAGTCTCTCTCTCGGCCTCCCTAGTCCTATTTGTGCGTAACACACAAATACACACCCGGGCCGTCTGAACTCAAGGCGCCATAGTTTCTGTCCAACATCTGGACACACTTGTCCATCACACCACCTGTGTTTTATTATCCCATTTTCTCGACACCAGCCGAGGCGACAGGATTCTTTCTAGACAGTCTTCGCCTATTGTCAATGGGGTACCGGCTCTCCTTTACCATTATGGCTGCCAGTCTGGGTGTCGGTGCTCCCCGAGTTCAAACAATAAACAATGGCCCCATGGATACGTGTACTTGTCAAATAACATCTGGTGGAAGCCATAAAATTTAATGTGAATCGAAGGGTGGGGATTCACAACAATCGAAGGCGTCGCACTTGTCATTTAACATCTGGTGGAAGTCATAAGAGTTATCGTGAATCATAGGTTGGGGATTCACAATAATCGAAGATGTCACAATAGTGAAGTATTCATTTCATTAGCATGATTTTAGAGTAGATTTTAAGATGTGTAAAGTTTTTCATGTTTTTTATTTCATTAATAGGATTTTGAGTATATGTGTTAAGATGTTGTGTAATATGGTTCATGGTAACAGAAACAATAAAATAAACTAGTTTCACTTATACTTGTATATAAACATTTAGTTTTTGTGGTATAGGCTATTAATAAGGTAGAAAACTTGCATAAAAGAGTTAGGTTATCATTCAAGGAATCATTTGCATTTAAAACATTTGTAATTTGAGTACATCATACTTCAATAGATGAAGTATGTGTTGGTGTATTCTTGATTTATCTCTTTAAAATTTGAACCAAGAGAATGTCAGTGTTATTTCTTCATACTATATAATGAAAGAAATGATGCATATGATTATTAATTCTTAGTAAATATGAGATTTGAATGAATATGATTGAGTTATTGTGATTTGAGTTATTCACTAGATAAGTGTAATTTGTAATATCTAACAGATAAGTTGTGGTTATATCATTTATTTTTATTTTTTATATGTTAATGTATTGTAGTATGTAATTATGACCAGAAGGAAATCGTACAGTGTTAAAAAGGTAGTTTTAACTAGAATTTTTAGTGATATCTCCTGTTGACAGTTGAAATGATTTTAGTTGATCTTCAAAGAACAGAACTTTTCCTTTATCAGAAAAAAGTTCTCTCTAGAGGAAGGAGGAGTTTGTAACGATTATTATTATGGCACCAGATGATGACGTTGGAGATTAAGAGTGGATGGTGTTACTGCCTGAGATAGTAGGGGTAAAGGGTTTCCTGGAATCCATTCCCCCTACGTTCCCAGATATCCTCTAAAAAAGGACACGCGCGAGGACCGTTTGAGAGTCCCGGTTCGAGGCAGAGAGCAGAAACGTGCTCTGTGTGTAAGATGACGATTTAGAGGTTTTTGTAAATAAAATTGTATATTTATATCTCTAGCCTGACTGTGCCTTTTCATATCCAATACGTCACATTCTTTTTTACCATACAAATATAGTATCTACTTTGTGTGTTTTTACAAGGCGTTTCATATAACGTTTCAACAGTGTAAGACTAAAGTGGGGTTAATAATAAACTCTTTATACAGTCTAAGGTATAATGAAAAAAAAATCTTACCTTTACAATTCAAATAAGTCTGACTTTTTGATTGTTGAAATAAAGATGATTTTTTTGGAAATGTTTTTGCAACGCCTTATAATTTTTTAATTATGCGTTTTAAAACGCCATTAAGGTATGGTCTATTTTCGCTCACATTTTGAATAGTTCACCACTCAAATAATCACAACGAAAGAAATAGAATTAACAGAGTGGAATGAAAAGCACAATTTAAGACGATATAGTACCGTAAAAATCATCAAAATATCGATAGATTTTTATTCGCTTATATGATACCTCGAATCATTCTAAACATTCTGTAAAATTTCAAAACTTTATTTGCATTTTTTTTAAAGTTATGGAATACCCAATTTTTGATGCAGGACATCAGACTAAACAAAACTGCCCACTTTTCAGATAATCTGCTAGAAAAATGCCTGATAAAAACGAATTAATTATTTTTTGCCGTGCGCAAATAAGACTATGATGTTAATTATTAAACTATGATTAAATATATTATAAATGAAATAAATTTACATCCATTTCAGAAGATGGAAATATTCAACTTCTTTATTCCGCTCATTCCGTTACTATATTAAATTTCTACAAGCTGGTTTTACAGTTCTAAAGCAACATTAAATCCATCATCGGATTCGTTCATTGCTAGATACAACAGGATAAAAGACTACTAATCTGAACTTAAAAATATAGATATAAATTATTTCTCTGACAAATAGAATTAAATACACTACTCCCAACGAAGTTCTTGTTGAAAAAGGAATGACATATCCAAGCTCATCTGCCTTCCTTCGTCCATCAATACCTGTTACTACAAGACTAACATGTGACGAATCTGTACGGAACCTTTCCAATACTGTTCTTAGGTGTCTCTCTTTTTGGGGAATATAAATTCACGCTTATTTCCAATCAACTCCAAAAAGATGAACGGGATATTTAAATTAGATAAGGTATTTAAGTCGAGAGATGCGAGATAGCAAGTGAGATGATGGAAGGCTATTGAGCCAGCAACTTTAAACGCAATATTAGAGGATTCCAGGATATAAAAAGCGTGGAGACGTTGTGCTGCTAGACGTAACAGAATGCAGATATAAGCCAGCGGTAAATATAATTTACGTACGCTTAAAATAAGCGTCAGTTTAAGCGACATAGTTAAAGTTAATGAAAGTTAAGAATTCGAGTACGTGTATTTCTCGGATCTCCTATTTCGGTAGACCTTGCTTGATCTTGAGCTTAATTATTAATTAATTCCATTATTAGTAATTTAATTTAATATAAATGCAAATCCCTTTAAGTGACGTAACATAATAGTATTCTATGTTATCAGAGATTTTTTTGAGAAAATTATAATAATAAATAAATATTATTATTATTCAAAATGGCTCTTAGTGGTTCTTTGCCTCAAATTAATCTTGGTGTTCAAGGTGAGACCCAGGAGGTTACCACAGTGGCGCCCAACCAGTAAATCCCGAGTTTAGAGTCGGATCTAATTTTCGAATCATCACTGAGCAGTATTTTTCGGGGGTAGAGAACGTGGCAGAGTTCTTGGAAAATATAGATAATAACTTAACATATTACGAGATACCCACACAACTAGCTTGTGCATATTTAAAGGGTCATCTCACAGGACGGGCACTAGATTAGTTTGAGATTCTAGGTTATAGGGTTGTTGAAGACAAGGCGACGGATTACGCGCACTTAAAACAAGCGTTGTCAGAACAGTTCCCCGTGGTTAGAAATAGGTCGGAACTAGAAACGCGTTTCTATTCATCATCTCAAAAGCATAACCAAAAAACGACTGATTTTCTGTATGATTTGTTGAAGATTCACAAAATCTTAAAACTCGAAATGACGGAGGAAATATTGATCGATCATATTATTAGTAGGTTAGAACCTCATATTTTAGATTATGTAGATGTTAGGCATCCGCAAACCACATCTAACCTCCGACAAATTATTGATAAGTATGAGGAACGGTTTATAAATAGAAAGATCAGGGGTTCGAGTTGGGAATCCCGAGATATAAAACCAAACGAGAACAATCGTTTCCGTAACTGGAACCGACAGGAAAGTTGGAGGGAAACGAGAGGTAACAATAGATACTTGGACAATAGCAGACCACGGAGAGAGTTCAATAGATTTGAGAGTCAAGGTGTTGCGGATAATCAGAGATTCGATGGTCGACGCTGAGGTGTTCAATCGGATCATCGATTCCACAATCTAGGTGGTTCGAGGAATAGTGCTTTCAAGGGTCAGAATAATCGAAACCTATATTTAAACTTTTAAGTGATCGATCGCGATGTACAGAAAATACTATCGATACGGAACACCGCACTATTAGGATATCCTCACTACGAATGACTCTAGTAGATTTACCTTATGTCCCTATTCTTTTGAATAAGACATTCATTACAACCCTTTAAGACACGTGGGAGGAGAAATCCTTCATATCAGAAGAGGTCTATCGCAAATAACTTTCGTATCGACGTCATCAAAAGACGAAAGATAGAGTAGTGACGGCCTAGGGAACCCCGTGTTGTCACTTAGGTCGGGTCGAATTACAGATTCGGATCCGAGAATTCCAGAAAACCTGGGAATTTCACATTCTTAACAATATGCAGTACCAATGCATTTTAGGCATTGATTTTATGAAAGAGTCCAAATTAACTTTAGATTTCGATCAGAAATCGCTGATCATTCCAGATAACCAAATTAAGCTGTTGCAGAAAATAGAAAAGCCGGTCGAAATTGATCTATCAGATACAAAGCTCGTTGAAGGGCAAAAGCAAAAATTAAGGAATTTATTTAATGGTTTTAAAGGGCTATTTTCAGATCATCCGGGGTTGACTCATGTTTTATACCATGAAATCGATACTGGGGACAAGGGACCGGTAGTGTCGAGACCCTACAGGTATGACAGGGTCAAACAAGGAATAATCGATTATCGCATTGAGAAAATGTTGCAAGAGGGTCCGATCCGTCCTATTCAATCCCCATACGCGTCACCAGTATTTTTAATGCTCAAGAATAATGGCCTTCCTCCGGATTCTCCTGAGGCGTATCGATTCGCGATTGATTATCGCAAACTTAATGCAATAACTAAATACCCCCGTTATCCATTACCGGTGATTGATGATCTAATCACAAACATTCCGCATACCGGCGTGATGTCCACATTGGATTTAAAAAGGGGTTATTTTCAATTGGCCATAAGTGCAAAAGATATCGAGAAAACCGCATTTATAACCCGCAATGGAACATTTGCATTCCTCGGAATACCTTTCGGCCTTTCAGGGACGGCGCCAAATTTCCAAAATGCCATTGATATAATATTAAAACCTTTTATTGGGCGTTTCATGTCGGTTTATATGTGGATGATGTTATTATCACATCTCCATCGTTTAATGAACACTTAGATCATTTGAATCAGGTATTTACATTGTTGAGAGATGCAGGGCTAACCCTAAATAAGGAAAAATGCTACTTCACACGTGACAAATTGAAGTATATTGAGAGATTTTTTTTACATTTTTTCTTACCGCAAAACACAATATCTCAAAAAGTTATGCTTGAATGAAATAAAAATTTTATATGTATGTTTTTTAAATACTTATATGGGGAATAGACCATTATTAAGATTTTGTGTTGAGTAGAAATTTTTTTATATAGCAATAAAGTAAAAATTACAATAGCTTTTAAGAAAATTTCAACGTATAGAGAAGTTCGCGAAACACAATAACTTCCCACGTAATGGTCATATTACCAAAATAAGAGTCTATTCCCTAGATAAGGTTGTATGCTATATTATTCAATTTACAAAATGTCAATATATTTATTTTATTTTTAGTTATCATGTTTTGCATAAAATCTTATTTTTGCTTATTTTTTTATAAAATACCCCTTTGATAGTAAAAATGTGCACTAATAAAACTTTTCTTGGGTGTTTTTCTAATTTTAGAGACCTATAAGGTCATAAAATATGCATTTACTGGCAAAATTCAGGTTAATTCAAAAAATTTACTTCAAAAGTGTATAAACATTTAGATAGATGCAGAATCTGTGAATCGATTCATAACGCAGACCCCAAAACAAAGAAACACAGAAAAATAATTTTAAGAGCACTTAAAAAAAAAAAAAAATAGTGTTTTAGAAGTTAAAGAGGGAAAGGATTATAAATCTGGTGTATTTTAATAAGAAAGTAAGTGTTTTTCTTGTAATCAGAATAGTTTAATGTTATTTTTGTCGTTTTCTCAAAATGAGTTTTTCACATTTTTTCTTACCGCAAAACACAATATCTCAAAAAATTATGCTTGAATGAAATAAAATTTTTACATGCATGTTTTTTAAATACTTATACAGGGAATAGACCTTTCTTAAGAGTTTGTGTTGAGTAGAAATTTTTTATATAGCAATAAAATGAAAACTACAATAGCTTTTAAAGAAAATGTCAACGTATAGAAGCTCGAAACACAATAACTTCTCACGTAATAGTTATATTACCAAAATAAGCGTCTATTCCCTAGATAAGGTTGTATGCTATATTATTCAATTTACAAAAAATGTCAATATATTTATTTTATTTTCAGTTATCATGTTTTGCGTAAAGTCTTATTTTTGCTTATTTTTTTTTATAAAATACCCCTTTGACTCTAAAAATGTACACTAACAAAACTTTTCTTGGGTATTTTTCTAATTTTAGAGACCCATAAGGTCATACAATATGCATTTACAGGCAAAATTCAGGTTAATTCAAAAAATTTTCTTCGAAGGTGTTCTGTTACCTTAAGCTTACTATAATTATTTAATTCTTCTTCGGAAACATGAACTAGTAAATTATTAACTCTTTCCCCTAGAATATTTAATAGAATTTCGCCTTTAAATTGTTCGGGAACCTCTTTTATTTTGAATGCTTTTTCCAGCGACTGGAAAAATAAATTATATGACTCCACTCTTGAAGGTACGGGTATTGTTTTAAAGTTTTCACGGACTTTAACAAAGTCTCAACATTAATATTGGTGGAAGTTTCAAGAACACTCTGAATTCGAATATCGGAATTTTGAGGTAAATTCTTCAGGATATTTGCAAGCTCTAATTGTTTTTGCAATGCGCTAATTTAATTCGTTCTAATTCTAATTTAGTTTCACTATCCAATCTATTTTTAATTTCCGCCAAAGCATAATCGATTGCGGATTGAACTAACTCTTTATCCTTTTTGTAAACGTCACTATTTACAATTAAGCTTTTTAATTCAGCGATTTTTACTCCTTCTGGTACAGTTAAATTTAACTCATCTGCAACGATTTTTAACTCGTCTTTCTTTAATTTATTTAAAGACATATTTATGAATTAAGGCCACTAGTAGAATGATCAATTAATTGCACCTACCTCCTCAGATCGCTGTTTCACGCCACTGGCTAGAGTTTCGGTTTCTATTCACACTTTGGCCATCCCTTTTTTCCTGAATTTTGATAATACAACGGTTTCACAAATACACATATCCATAAGATCGCTTAACTCCGGTGGTACGGACCATGTTTTGGCTCAACACAATAAACAACACTAATAGTGGACTGTGATCCTTTAATTTCTTTACTCCGTTTAATTTCTTTACTTAGTTTATTTTACAAGCAGCTAGAGGGCGCTGTTCATTAACAGAACTAACAATATGTTTATGCATTTATTGCTCCAAAAATGTGTTATCCAAGAAGTTGCTATTGAAAAAGAACCAAAAATGGTTACTATGTGAAAAATGTTTAACTTTTTTATCATTTATAGTATTCAATATGTTTTTATAAAATCATAAGAAAAAAAAATTAATTTCCTGGAAGGCTATTTTGTATAAACAATGTTATTTTGTACTTTGATTATTTAAATCCTTTTTGCTAAATAGAGAAGGTGCTTTTCTTAAGTTTTTTTTGCAGGTGTTATTCTTAAAGATATTAGCTTAAAACTACAATTTATTCTAATGAAAGTTAGATCTATATCAGCGGTAATCAACCTTTTTTCCCGACGGGCCACAAACACATGACAGTTACTTCATGCGGGTCGCAATATACGGATAATAGAAAAAACACATTTGAGACCAAAGCAACATTGACAAACAAAATGGATCAAAATATGAAAACACATTTTTGGCTTTTATTTTAGTACTCTATTAACCTTCTATCAAACACACAAATAATTTTTTAATGAATTGTTTACTGGGCTATGGGACATATTCTATTTCCTTTCAACTATGACCGAGCCTCTTGTGTGTGTGTGCTTACATTCCACTATTAAAAAACAAATAGATAGCAAAATTGATTGATAGAATTTCCTGCTAAATTTTTAGTACATTGTGCTCCAATAATTGAATTTCTTAGATCAATGGGCCATGACCAGTCCACTCAAAAAAGTCTGGCGGGCCACATGAGTATCACTAACCTACATGAACACTAATTGTTCATGTACATTCTAATTGTTGACAATTTTTGTAATTTTTTAATCTTGTTTGAGAGACAACATATATCTAGTCAAGAAACCTTTTGTTTTATTTTAGTTTTAAATTTTTTTCGTTAAGGGGCTATGTTTATACTATCTTTTTATGCTTTTGAATTATTTGTTAGCAATAATTTACACATTTTTTTAAATGTCTTAACTCAATTTTCCTTTGCTTGATTTTTTTATAAAAATTGTTTTGCTAAATACACTTCATTAAAAAAAATATTTTGAGCAGATGTGATAGTCTCCCATTGTAGCAGATTTTTAATGTTTGGAAACCAAAAGATTTTAAAAGCTGCTTCGTCTAATGACCTCTTAAAATTAACAAGGTTGCCAGAAAGATGAAAAATCAAAAAGTACAATTCTCCAATGGGGGAAAAAGTGAGTGAATATTAACGTCGCACTGTTCAGGTACACGAAGGCTTTTGGCGACGGACCTAGTAATTTTGAACCATGGTCAAGTGACGAGGACGACACATGAGCTGGCATCTCCCTCTCCTAACTACCACACAATACCAACGGGAGGACGTTTCAGCTCTCGATAGATTTAACGTGCATCGCTTCCCTACACGGCGGGTCTTTAGTGGTATTGAGCTCGAACTTATGACATGCCTACCATGATCCAATACCTTGACCACTGGGCTACCGCAGCGCCATGAGGTAAAAGTATATCTCTGCCAATTATTCCTTTTGGTATTTTATTCAACATTATACGAATTAAATCAGGTATAACTTATTACCTTTATGTTTCTGATTGTACCCTTTTAATAATATAGTCTAATATTTCTTTTTATTCTGTGGATATGTTCTATATAAAAAATCAAAAGTTAAAATTAACCTGAAACCGCATAAAATTTGCAGAAATTAACAAAAATATACTGCTTCTTTTAAGAGGTTATTCTAATCTAGAGGCATGAAGTTTAGATATCTTATCAGTTGCAGCAAAATATATATATATACTAGCTGCATGGCCTGGCGTTGCACGGGCTATCTCTACTTTTATAATTTTTCCCTTTCTTTCACAAAATCAAAACTTCTAATACTCATTTTCAAAATGACTCCCCCCTCTCCACCGCTTAGACCGGCGTTGCTCGGGCTTTCTCTTTTCATCATAAAAATTTCCCTTTTTCGAGATTTGTTCCATTCCACTTATTTTTGATTTAAGACAGGTTTCTTTCCCCTTCTCTATAGCCCGAACACGGGTTTTTTTAGTGTAAAATTATTGTTCTATCTTCCTCTCCTTCTCACAGATAAGATATAGCTTCAAATTTCGATGTATGGCTTATAAAAAAAATATTGTGTTAAAATTTAAAAATTATTAATGTGAAGCAATGAAAAGAAAACGATTCTGATGCTAAGAGTAAAACAAAAAAACGTTCATCATTTTTTAATAATAGTTAGTTTCTAAGAATCTAAAATAATAAAATAGATTTCAGATTTTCATGAATCAATCAATCGTTACATATAGGTAGCTTAAAAATGTCTCTAAAATGTATTTTGATCCAAAATAATAGACGATGTACTTTGTAATTAACAATGAATTCATTTCGAAATGAAACAATAGAAATAATCCTTTTAAAAAAACATTTATTTAACACACTGGGATGAATGGTTAAATCATTAGATGAAATTTATTCACCTCAGGGCTAAATACAGTTTATTTACTGTACACAGGTACATATATGCAGGTCTAGGATAAATATATACAATGCAGGAACATGATATATATATATAAATGCAGGACATGTGGGAAGTATTTCCCGTGCGATGCGTGCACTAGCAGTTCCACCGTCTTAATTGTTTTTCTCCCGGTTTTTTTACGCCAGGGGGGAAACTAAACTGGTACTCTGTCTGGTGGCACCATCTGGCGGTCATTACAATAAATAAATAATAAATATTACCATTTGTTACATCCTCCCCCTCTGGTTTCGATGGCGTCCCGACGAGGAACCAGGAGTCTGTGGGACCTTTGATGGACGGCCACGTTTACGAAGGTGAATAAGGGGTTTTACTCTGTCATTATTACAAGGAGTTAAAACAGAGGTGTGGTAAACACCAAGAGATTCCCCCGGATTATCAAGACTAGCAATCTTGTAAGATGATGGTGACCTTTGTGTTAAAATCACGTATGGTCCGTCTCTGCGTGGCATTAGTTTTGCACTTCTTCCTTGCGCAGCGTTGGTCAGCGGATGTGATACTACAAAGACATGTCCTCCAGGTTGATATGTTGGAGCAGCTTTTCTCTTTTTATCAGCGTAAAACTTCCTACTATCCTGTTGCTCTTCAACCACCTCTCTAATCTGAGTGGAAAACTTAGCAAATTTCTTGAGATAGGGAGTTATCTCTGGCCCAAAATTATCGTTCTGGATGACGACTTGGATATCATTAACAACTTCACTTGGAGTGCGTAACTCTCTGCCAAAATTCAGAAAGGCTGCCGTCTGTCCTGTCGTTTCGCATTTAGCTGTGTTGAGAGCAAAGCGGATGAAGGGTAGCTTCTCTGACCAACAGTCATGCTTGTCTTGGACGATAATTGCCAGTCATGGTTTCAGATCCCTATTCTTTCGTTCAACTGGGTTAGCTTGTGGATGGTATACAGGGATCAGGGATTGATGGATGTTTAATAGGTAGCATATTTGTTGCATCACTGCTGACACAAACTGGGTTCCATTGTCACTGATAAGGCGGCGAGGAATGCCATACCTGAGTAGGACCTCTTCAATCAAGGTAATGGCACATTCTTTAGCTGTGGCATTGGGTAGTCCAAACAGTTCGACCCACTTGGTGGTACAATCCTCAATGATGATGATCCATCTTTTACCATCTTTACTCTCAGGTAGGGGCCCGAAGAGATCAATGGCCAAGGTTTCAAAACGTTGGGCTGGCACAGGTTTCTGTAATAGCCCGGAAGGCTTCTGTTTTGAAGCTTTGTATTTAATGCAGTCAGGACAGTTCTTTACATAATCAGTTATGTATTTCCTCATTCCAGTCTAATAATAGTTCTTTGCTATTCGAGTATGGGTGCCTTCGGCGCCATAATGACCAGCCATTGGGGCATCATGATGGTTTTTTAGGATGAATGTTCTTTCACGGCTAGGTACCATTAACAGGGCCTCTTCACTCTCAGAGTCTGGAGCATATCTGAATAGGACACCCTGATTCATTAAATAACCTCGTTCGACCCAATTGACATAATTAACAATCTTGACAAGATCTTCGAGGCAAGAAATAATTTTGACCAGTTCCTTATCCTTCATTTGTTCATCATGTATCTCCTTGGGAGACCTGGATGGGACATCAATGGCTACAGTGCAGACCTCACACAGTTCATTTTCTTCATGACATGCAGGTTGAGATAGCATATCTGCAACCACATTACTCTTTCCGGGGATGTACTCCGTGTTGAGGTTGAAAGATTGTAATTGCAGAGCCCAACGGGCTAGTCTTCCAGTGGGAGATTTCAGTTTCATGAGCCACCTTAAGGGTTGGTGGTCAGATGCTACAGTGATGCTTGCCCCATCAATGTAGCCCCTAAACTTGTTGAGTGCCCAAACCAGAGCTAAAGCTTCTCGTTCAGTGGTCGAGTAGTTTCTTTCAGCTGGGTTTAACAACCTGCTAGCAAATTCAACTTGATGTTCTTCTTTGTCCTCTCCTTGTAGGAGGACTGCTCCTAGAGCATAGTTACTGGCATCAGTTCATATCAGGAAAGGTTTAGAGAAGTCTGCTTGCTTCAAAATTGGTGGAGACACCAAACATTGCTTCAAGGTTTGAAATGCTTTCTCCTCTTCCTCTGACCATTTCAGGAAGCCTTTTTTTTTTTAGTTAGGTTGCTCAAAGGTCGGGCAATCTCAGAAAAATTGGCTATAAATTTTTGGTACCATGAGCAGGTTTGCAGGAAGGACTGCAGTTGTTTCACATTTTTAGGAGGTGGAATCCCTAAAATAGCTGAAGTCTTCTCGTGATCGACTTCTATTCCTTGGGGTGTAATCCATAGGCCCAGGTATTTAACACGTGAGCAGGAAAATTGGCACTTCTCCCTGTTTGCTCGTAACTTGAAGTCCATCAAGAGCTTAAACACGGCCTCCAAGTCTGTTAGATGCTGTTCGAATGTAGGGGACATAATTATAATATCATCTAGGTATGCAAGTACAGGTAACCCTCTTCGGAAAATATCCATCAGTCTCTGAAAGGTTGCGGGTGCATTCTTAAGTCCGAAGGGCATCCTTTTGAACCGGTACGTTCCAAATGGACAAACAAAAGCGGTTTTGTCCCTATCAGCAGGATTAACATTCACTTGGTGGTAACCAGACTTTAAGTCAATTGTGGAGATGTATGCAGTATGTTTTGCCTCCTGCAGTAAATCATCCATTCGTGGAAGTGGGTAAGTATCAGGGACCATGACTTCATTCATCTTCCGGTAGTCGATACACAGGCGAAACTGGTTGTTTAGCTTTGGAATCAGTACAACAGGGGCTCCGTAAGGAGATTCACATTCTTCAATTATATCTTTTTCGAGAAGGTCCTCAATTTTCTTTCTCAATATTTCCTTCTTTACAGGAGACATTCTGTATGGGGGTACAGAGATAGGAGGACTATTTCCCGTGTTAATGTGGTGCTCCAAGATATTTGTTGCTTCTCCTCCTGGTTCTAAGACATTTTGGAAGGATTCCAACAGGAGGTTAAGTTTCTCCTTCTGGGCAGAGATCAAACTTTCACCTTCCCTTTCTCTTAATTGGCAGGTGTTTCTGGACATCTTTTCAAGTATGGACGGGGTGTCCAATTCTTCACCAAATGGATACTTGTGGGTAGGATTGTCCCAGAAGTACCAACAAGTATTCTTCACATCTAGAACCAAACCAGCAGAACTAAGGAAAACTGTTCCTAGAAGTGTTCTATTTCCGTTTGCCTTTGGGAGAATTATGAATTTGGTCAAGACTGATCTCCCCTCAATTTCTACCATTACTTGGGTTGTGAGGGCCTCACCTGTGGTCTGTTGACCATCTGCTAAGCTCATTGCTAATGTGGTTTCCTGGAAAAGGAGTCCCTTATCCTTAAATATCTCGAACATCCTTTCCCCAGCAATTGAATGTGAAGATCCTGTGTCTGCACATACACGTTCCTTTATTCCACAGAAAGTTATGTCGATTAGAGTCAATCGAGGGCTTCTGGTCTGAGCTGTGTAAGCATTGATGTGATTGGTTGCTACGTCTGTTCTTTGTAAGGTGTTGGGGTTGCAGGTGGGGCATCTATATTTTATCACTCCTTGTTTCCCACAGCCATAGCATCTGAGAGGAGATCTCTCATTTGGTACCTGATGGGAATATTCTCTTTTGGGAGGGCGTTCAGGTTTCCTGAATGATACCTGTCTTCCATCATTTACGGTTTCACTTGCCTTCACGTGTCTCCTAGGTCCATTGGGTAGGGAACGTCGGATGTTGTCAAAAGCTTCCAGCTTATCTGCTAACATTTCTGGGAGATAAGTTCTTCCCAGATATCCAGGTAATGTTCCTTACACTCTGAGTGCATCTCTTTTCATTTGATAGGCAATCATCAAATCCTTCAATCCATCAAATGAATCAATTTTAAGCTCATTGAGCCAACCTTCAAAATATGCTCGGATTTCAAAATAATAATCCTTCCACGTCCCATTTGGGCTTTTCCTGTGACGGGAAAACAGCTCCCGGAATTTTTCTGTGATTAATTTGAATCGTTGCAGAAGCATTCCTCGAATGTGGGAGTAATCCCTACATTTCTCCTCAGGCTCACGGGCAATGAGGGAGGTTACATCACTAGGTAGGGCACCAATGAGATAGGGTACCCACAAATCTTCACCAAGATCCAAAAGCTTCATTTGCCGTTCGAATAAGGTGAGGAACAGGTCCATGTTATCAAATAAAAATTTACAGTCACTCACTCACTAACTCAGGATTGAATGTTGGTAGCAACTTTTTTAATTCAATTTTTGTTTGGGGTAGGGTTTGTGGGCCTACGACTCTTTGAGTCTCAGTTTTGCAGTCGTATTTTCTGCAGCTCAAATTCACGCAGGGTTTCCTCTTTTGTTTGTTTTCCTCGTCTATCCTATTTGATACGATTCCCTCAAAGATACATTTCACAAATTCAGGGTCTTCCTTATAAGCATCATTTGTTAAAATTTTTGTCCTTAATTCAATTATTTTTAGCTCTTCCCCATTCGACTCACATTCACCTAACTCAATAGCAAGCTTAATGAGATCAGCTTTTTTCCCTTTTCCCAGAAATGACATGACTGAGAAATTTAAGAGTTGCAAATAAATAAAATAAATAACTAAGGTCCAGGTTTTATTGTCCACCAAAGCTCTTACAGATATGGGAATACACTTTAAAATATGGCAAGCTTTAAAACCTTATAAATTATTATGCACTTCAAAATACAATTAAAATAGGTAAATACATTAATAACATATTCAAAATACCAACAAGGAACATTAATTCAAATAATAAAATAATATATAGAAAATTTAGGAATCATCAGTTGTAATGATACAAAAATTCAATGCAATGAAAATGCTAAACAAAACTAAAATAATCAGGCATGTAATGCTACCTAAATTCAATAGGAAATCAGTAAAATATCAAACAAAATAGAGTAATTATTAATTTGCAATTCACAAAATATTAAACAGGAAACATTATCTCATAAGAAATAAATTAATGTACAGCAAAATTAAGAATTATCATTGCATAAGAATACCAAAAAAATCAATGAAAATAAAAAAGTAAGATTTGTGACGCGTCTTACGAATCTTTTCTTTAACAAGTCCTTTGGGTTATTTGGGACAGAATTAATGGTAACTCTTTTCCAACCAAATCCAAGAAACTAGAAATGAAGAAGAGATGCAAATAAACGAACTTTAAATACAGGATCTTAGAGTAAGCGGGATAGCAATGTAAAGGAATGTTAGACAATTGATGTGCGTTTTGGCAGTTGATGATTATTGCACTTAGTGTTTCAAGATTGATCAAGTTCTACGTTACGTCAGTGTTTCTCAAACTGTGGGACGCCGCCCCTGAGGGGCGCGATGACCTTACGAGGGGGGCGTGAGCATATCTAAAATAAAAGATTTAAAAAATAATTAGTTTACTGGAATGAATTAAAACAAAATACTTTCAGACATAATAAAAAATGCACTTTGACTCTGATATAATTTATAGGCGCGCGCCCGTGATATTAAGTCAACAAAAATAAAAATTTCTTCAATACCTAATTAGATATCTTTGATCCTATAACCAAATAAAAAAACTTTTATTTGATTTGCTGTAATCCCATGATGAGAGATTTTTTTATTACGCTTTTTTTTTAACCTAACATACTACTCTTTCAAAGAAAAAGCAGATCCCAGACCCAGAATCGAAAAAATTTAGGAACATAAAAAAATTCATCACTGTTTTATTTTTGAAATTTCTGCACATTAAAGCTGTAATCTGTTACACCCTCTAAGTTATTGGTTCAGTTAGTTATGACCCCTCTCTTATGCGTTCTCTGTTGCGCTTTTTTCCATGCAAAAGAGTTTTATGATATTTGGAAAACCACAGAGAGCACACAAGCACTATGAAGGATTACTTTTGACCAACACATATTTTTATAAATATTCTCAACGTATAAAGCATAACGAAAAACGTTCCACGCAATTTCTTTAGCAGTAACATACATATTATCATAATGAATATACTTTTTACCCGGAAGTGGTCGCGCGGGACACACAGATTACGAAATCGTTAATTCTGGCAAAACTGTTTATTTATTACCAAAGAAAAATTGAAAAATCCTTGAAAGTAGGTAAGTAAACTTTCTCTTAGTTAAATTATTCACTGGAATCATGATTTGTATCGTGTACAATAAAATAATTATAAAAAAAAGGATTGGGGTGACTCAATAACCCGACCGTAACGCGTGCGCCCCTGCTCCCGGGTTAAAACATGTTGAAGTCTTTTCGCTTTAAATATTAAAAATAATACAATTATTCTTCATCGATATTTTATATTATTGATCATTATTTAACATCAGTGGCGCACACAAGGGGGGGGGCCGGACCCCCCAAAAAAACCCTTGATTTTTTCCGATTAATTATAATTCTAAGTTTATAGTACGCAAAATTTAGTAAAGTATTTGTTATTAATGACTAATTTTATTAATTAATGATAATTATTTATTCAAGAATTAATTTTTTACTTTGTTTTGTTCCCGAAAGTAGACAAAATCAAAAGGAACCTGAGACAAGATTGATGAACTTTCGACCCCCGACCCCCTTGAAAAATTCCTGTGTGCGCTAATGTTTAACATTAATTACAAATGCTAATTCTGTGAGGCTTAAAATTACAATTCGCTTAAAACTAATTATAATTTGAGCAACGATTTTAAAAAATCATTTTACGTTTTTGTAAACATTGTCGAGCACTTGGCTTTGCTTCCCTTACAATTCAGCTATTATATCAATAATGTTTTATTTTCTTATAAATGAACTCGTGCAAAGAGCGGGCACTTCTGCCGGTATACTTTTAATGTATCAGTGCTGCACAGAATATTTTATAACTAATTAATTAATACTAAATTAAGAACAAGTTTAATAAGTATTAATGACGTCCATGAGCTTGTCTTGGAAAGCAAAGTTTTTATAAGGAATGCTTATGATTAGAAATTGACCCTCTGAGTTATTTTTCTATATTTAGCAGATATCTATATTTTGTCTTATAAGCAGTCACCGCATTTTGCAATATGTTCAATTTAAAAATTAGAGAAAGGAAAATTAACATAATAATTATCCTATTATTTAATTTATTTATTGCTTAAAAGTAGTGTACAAAATTTAATACTTATGTTACTAATTTGTATGGTTTATAATTAAGACCGCCTATTGTAGCTTTAGCGTCAAAGGGCATTATTATTGCATTCAGTACATTATTAATGTATAAGAGGGGCGCGATAAAAATTGTGATCGAAAAGGGGGGCGCCAGTATTGAAAGTTTGAGAAGCACTGCGTTACGTGGAAATATGTATTGGTGTTCGAATAAAAATTAGTCGTCAAGCTGCTTCTCATTGCAGATAAAGACAAGTAGCATTACGGAATAATATAAGGTAGGATTGATTATTTAATATTAGAAACGAGGATTAGGCGGTTTGCTTATTGAGATTGGTCTAAATTAGATTAAGTCTTATTATAAATATATATATATATATATATATATATATATATATGTATATATATATATGTATATATATATATATATATATATATATATGTATATATATATATATATATATGTATATATATATATATATATATATATATATTGTGTGTTGCGTATTACGTCATCGTAGATTCTTTCATATTAATTACTATAACTACATTTGTTAAAAGTTTAAGTTTAATATCTTAATAAAGTTATATTAAGATAATGTTTGATCCTAGTTCTTTTGCTGATCCTACACCTCTAGCTCACGCTGATACTTCGAGAGATGTGCTTCCAAGGGGAGGTACATCACAATGGCGCCCAACTAGGTTTAATCTATATGACCCCGAGATGAGAAACGCGAGAGGATTTAATGTTTGGCCAGAAGTATACTTTTCTTGGTCGGAGAACGTCTCAGAATTTTTAGAGGGTATTGATAATCAAATTAAATTACTTGAAATACCCAGTGACTTATCATGTGCTCATTTGAAAGGTCATCTCCTGGGTAGAGCCCTGGATTGGTACCAAATATTCGAATCAGCTTTAGTGCAAAATACCGCCACGAACTTCGCACAGCTGAAAGCAGCATTGTCGAAAGCATTCCCTGACATCCAAAATAAAAAGGATTTAGAAACACGGTTTTCAAAGACAGAACCAGGAGCCGACAGATTTTGTTTACGATTTATTAAAGGTACACATGAAATTATAACTGGGGATGTCTGAGAAAACCCTTGTAGATCATATTTTTGTTAGACTTGAGCCGCAAGTTCAGGACTATGTGGAAGTGCGTAATCGACAAAACGCGATTCAATTATTAGAAGTCTTAGCAAAGTTTGAGGAAAGATATTCGTGCAAGGCAACACTGGGTTCGAAAAAATAATAATAACGTGGAAGGACGAGGTTGGAATGTGCGTAGGATGTCTAATGTTGGTAATAATCGAGGAAATTGGAAAAATTCTGAAGTGGTGCGTAGACCGAATAATGGTAGAAATTATTATAGGGGTAACTATCAGAACAGCCGTCAAGGAAACCAGTGGTTCGAGAGAAGGAATAGGTTTCCAAACGATGATCGCAGATTTAACGATAGGGGAAATCGAGGTCAAAATGACAATTTTAGTAGAGGGGACCAAAGAAATAGGGTTTCGACTGAAAATTTTAGTCGAGGCAGCAGAAAACAAATGGGACGTTTAAATGTTTTGAAAGTGAGTGATATTAAAGGTGATCAGACGCATTCGATAAATCAGTCACCGATTAAACTTTCAGCAATATGTATGTCTCCGGTAGAACTTCCATATGTTCCTATTTTATTAGACGAAACTTTTACGAAAGCGTTATGGGACACTGGAGCGGAGAAGTCATTTCTATCGGAAGAGACATACCAAAAATATGTTTTTATAAGCAAGTAAAGAAATCGAGTACTCAGGTGATCACGGCGCAAGGAGCTAAATGTCGAAGTATGGGAGTTGGGGAAGTAAATATTCGAATACGGATTTCGAGCAGATTTGGAATACCCATGTATTCTTGGGATAGACTTCATAGGTGAATCAAAGATCATTTTGGACTTTGATTGGAAATCGTTGGCGATTCAACATTCGCAGGATGAAGATATTAAGGTAGATGACGGGAATTTGCGCGTTGATTTGTCAGAAACGAAGTTAAATGTTGTGCTAATGTTTTAGATCAGTGTTTCTCAAAGTGTGGGGCACGCCCCCTGGGGGGGGCGATGACCCTACAAGGGGGCGCGAGCGTATCGAAAATTTAAAGATTTTTTTTTTTAAAAAAATAACCTGAAAGAGAAGTAAAAACAAAATGCTTTCTTCCATAATAAAAAAAATACACACACAACACTGACATAATTTATGTTTATTATCTGGCTTCTTTCCGTCATCAAATAGCTATCTTTGATCCCAAAACCAAATTAAAGAGAAAAAAATTTTGTTTTATTTGCTGTATTTCCTCAGTGAGAGATTTTTTTATTACGTTTTAACATAAAATATTACTCGTTAAAAGAAAAAACGAAACCCAGACCCTGAATAAAATTCTAAGAAGATATAAACAATTCACCACTGTAATTATTATTCAAGTACTGTACATTAGTTGTAGAAAAAGAAAAGGAAGGCATGATTCACTTTTCAGCCAGGCTGCATAGTACGTTTGCTAATCATTTGATTGACCTTCAATCTTATGGTATGGTTATTATGAATATTAGTTCCCTCCCATCTTTTATGCGTTTGCTTTTCGCTTAGGAAATTGTAAATAATTGAGTTTTGCGATATTTGGAAAAGAATTGATTGGTTTAACATTTCTGTAGGATAATTGAAAAGTGTCTGATTTGCGTCCTTTATTATAGTCTTGTACTTTTGAATCATTTTAGTTCAGTTTTATTGGATTTTTCTCAAATCATCAAAGAATTGAATAGTCCTTGAAAGAAGGTAAGTATACTTTCTATAAATTAAAATATTCACTAGAATTCCAATTTGTATCGTGTACAGTAAAAATAATTCTAGACAAATGATTGGGGTGACTGAGTCCCCCGCTCTACCATTAATGTTAGTATCGAGTACGCGCCTGCTCCCGGGTTAAAACATTTTGAAGTCTTCTCGCTTTAAATGTTAAAAAGTAACACAATTATTCTTCATCGGAATTTTATATTTAACATTAATTCTAAATGCTAATTGTGTGAGGTTTAAAATTACAGTTCTTTTAAACAGTTATTTACAATTATAGCATTTATCTAAAAAAAAAAATTACACAAAGTGCACACAGTTTTACTCTCCTTACAGTTCAGCTATTATATCAAGAATAATGTTTTATTTTTTAAAAATGAACTCGTGCGAAGTGTCGGTGTTTCAGCCAGTATACGTTTGATGTATCAGTACTGAAGAAGGTATTTTATAAATAATTTCTTATTACTTAATTTGGCCGCGGTAGCCGAGTGGTATAGGTATCGGATCGTGGCTTGCCTTGTCACGAGCTCGAGCCCAGTACCACTAAAGACCCGCCGTGTAGGGCAGCGACGCACGTTAAATCTGTTGAGTTGAAACGTTTTCCCGTTGGTGTGGTAGTTAGGAGAGAGGGTGCCAGCTCAGGTGTCATCCACGTCACTTGACCATGGTTCAAAATTACGTGGTCCGTCGTCAAAAGCCCTCGTGCAGCTGAACAGTGCGACGTTAACATTCAATCAATCAATCTTATTACTAAATTAAGAACAAATTTAATAATTATTAGGGACTTCCACGGGCTTTTCTTGTAGAGGAAAGTTTTCAAAGGAAGGTTTAATATCAGAAATTAACACTTAAAGAGTTATTTTTCTATATTTAGCTGAGATCTATATTTTGTCTTCAAGGCATCCACTGCAGAAAATCCGGTTTGAAAAGGTAGGATGTTGAAAATGGTAATAGTATACGAAGTGCTTTTGTTTTCAGTACAGATAATTCCTCATCCACCTCTACCCCAAATTCAAAGAGCGATTTATTACAAAATTGCCTTTTAATTTTCACTGGATGCGAAATCTATGAAGATTTCTTCTTCGGAAGTTGAGAGCCCTTCTGGAGTATCTTGAAATAGATCCCTAATCCTAACTTGCTACCAAGCTGTCCTCATTCAGAAAATACTTTTTAAAATTCTTTGCCAACATAGCTAAATAATTTTACATGTTTTAAAAACAAATTTCACATGTTGTTCTACAGATTTTGTAAGTTTTAACACATATCGAGCTGGGGCTTTTTTTCATCATTTACTTCAGTAGTGGTAAATCCAAAATTTAAGTATTTTTGAGAAGATCGCCTTGATTTAATTTTCGGAACCATGCTCGTTCGTCTATGTACTTGTTGATTCTTTATTATGGTCGAATGTTTGCTTACGACTTAAAAATGTATGTATGATATTGTTTTAATCTCCTGCCGTAAATACTTAATTACCGTGAATTAGAATTAACGTGGAAATTTAAAAAAATGTACATTCAAGCTAGATTCGGTAGCTATAGGAGTATTGAGTCGACCAAAACTGACTGGAATTGTACGAGGAAAAAGCATTTTTACATGTTTTTGCGCAGACGTCCGATAGGTTGCCCAGACTCACGCAAACGTACCCTATAATGCCAGATGTGATGTATATGATAGAGAGCGACATTGACTAGACTATTTTTTCTAATGACATTTGTACTTTGAGAAATGAATGCTGAAGGAAATAAATCTTTAATTAAATACATCATTTTGCGATCTGTTCCAATTTAAAAATTAGAGAAAGAAAAATAACATAATTCTAAGTATATATATATATATTTTAAGTAATTTTCTTAAAAAATATATATATTACTTAAAAGTTACATATACACAAAATTTAATATACTTATCGTATTAATTTGTACGGTTTATTTAACCCTCCAAATGGACAGAACGGATTTTTCCGCCCTACTAGAGAGGCTTCGAAAATGGACTGCACGGGATTTTTCTGCCTTCAAGTAACGTTTTCAAAAGTGGATTAGCCGCACTTTTCTGAAATCCTTTTCCCTTTTAAGGTTTAACATCTTGAAAGATAATGAGGGACGGAGGAAGCAACACAGCAGCAGTTTTATGGCTCGCAGGGAAACCCCGTGTTTTGACCCCCAATCGTAAAAAATCGGGGAGAAATTTCTTTACAACCCAAGAAGTGTTCTTTCCTAGCTTGTATTTTAAAAGTTTCCAAAAGTCCCAACGCATAAGTAAAATATGTTACAATTCCATTTTGGTTTCATATTAATTTCAAACTGTAACAAGTTGTTTAAGGGCATGTCAGGGCAATGTGCTATTTTATATAGTTAGACAAATTATATCTTTTTTAAAGTATATTCTTTTGGCTTCATTTTTCTTATTCAAAGCTTTCAGTTTTTGAAACATGATTATTTTATTATAAGATACCGAAAAAATTAATAAAACATCAAACTATTTAAAATTTGGAACTTTTTTCATTTTCCAACCACTAAAAATGAATAAATTTAAACTTCATCAAATCATTTGAAAACATTTTCTTACACTTTGATAAAAATAATAACGAAAAAAAACTAATTAAGATTTATTAGTTTTTTTTTAGATTTCAAAGCTAAAGTGTTCAGGGAAGTTTAAGTACAGTGCCTGGTTATATATTGTTAAAATACACCGAATTATATTTGAATTTTAAGTGCTTGAACTTCAGTTTACATCAAAGACAACATGAATGAAGATTTTCACACATTCTTTTTATAACTGGAATGTTTGAATAAATGGTAATCAAAAACAGCCACGGAAACATTTACAGTGGTAGACATTTATATGCATATAAATAAACATAAAAATCAATTTTAAATTCGAGCTATTGAAAAACATTCGAATTATATATTGTTCAAAAATATCTATTTATACAAAATACCTCAACATTTATCTTTTTTAAAGGCTAACTGATTATGTAATTAAAATCTGGATATGTTTTGAAATCTCGACCTTATAAAGCTAGAAATTTTATGTTAGAAATTCCATTTGAAATTTCGAAAAAAAATGCATCGTGCAGATAAAAATTATTACCATAAGTTTTTAGCATTGTTTGAGTATAATAAATATTTCAAATTTTATTATATAGCTTCTTGGTATCTTTTTTAATATATTTCGGCCGCGGTAGCCGAGTGGTATAGGTATCGGAACGTGTCTTGCTTTGTCACGAGTTCGAGCCCAGTACCACTAAAGACCCGCCGTGTACGGCAGCGATGCACGTTAAATCTGTCGAGAGCTGAAACGTCCTCCCGTTGGTGTGGTTTTGGTAGTTAGGAGAGGGGGTGCCAGCTCAGGTGTCGTCCACGTCACTTGACCATGGTTCAAAATTACGTGGTCCGTCGCCAAAAGCCCCTCGTGTAGCTGAACAGTGCGACGTTAATATTCAATCATTCATTTAATATATTTCGAAGATTTCATACAATTCAGTTGAAACCGCATGCTAAGAGCAAAAAATATACTAAAAAAATTGATGAATATACAATTACAATAAATTCTTACATAGAGAAGCAAAACTGAGAAGCTAAAGCGTAGGAATAAAAAATTTTAGTATATCTGAAGTAGTTTTCGAAATATTTATTTTAAAGTTTAGAAAATTTGTGTGCGTTATGTTATACTTTTGATATCAATTAAATGGTTAAAATAATGTGTGTGTGTGTGTGTTAATATTAGTCATGTAATCGTTTGCTGACACATTCATATACTACTAAAAATTATCATGGTCATTGATGCGAATGTCAAGAATTTTATGTAATTTTAAATTCAGACATTAAGATATTGATGTAGAAAATATAAAACGACCATCTAAAAATACATGAAAAATGCAGTCTCGCTATAAAATGATCTTGACAAAAACAAAATCCGGCATTTTCACTTACTATGGCAGAGCCGGCTTAGTCAGGGGCGATCTGGAAAACAGAGAGAGAACCGCGGTTTTGATGGATGCCGCTCTAGCTTTTAAAGCTCCCAGGAAAAAATTATTATATATATAAATTAGAAAATGCAAAAATAAATCTTGTAATTTTCCTAACATTTTTATTACAACGAATTGTGGAATTGGCTTCCAAAACATTGTTGTGTTTGACAATATCTAAGGTAACCAACCCTACTTTAGATAGATTTGTACTACTTTTTCGTAACCGTATTCCTTTTAAAATTAATTCGTGCAGCCGAAATACACCTTTTGTACCCTTAAAAATTTATGTTAACTATAACGGTTAATTTTAATTTATGCAACTTGTGAAATGTTCATAATTAACCATTTCCGTCTAAACAGTTTACATGAAAAACAAGTTTGACTCCTTCATTCATTAGGATTTATATAAGATTCTAACATTAAATTTTATTTTTCACCGAATAGGATTGAGGTGAAAGTGTATAGTGCTTCCACACCACAGGTCTGGGGTTCTATTAACGGGCTGCGCAAGGTCGACTCTGCCTTTCATCCCCGCTACATTGGGTCGATAAATGAGTACCAAGCTTGCTTCGGGTCTCAAACACTGAAGGTCTGTCTTCAGACAGACCACCAAATCGGGACATCTGTTCATGCACCTCAGCGTCCAATGGTCACGTGTATTATGATGGGCACAGTAGTTCCTGGCCCTCATGGATTGTTGTGCCACTGAGTTTGAGTCTTAAGTTTGAGGATTACCACTTTGGGATACCCCTTAGATAAACATGTATTTCCACTCATTTGCAATTAAACATTTTTCTTTCAATTACGTTTTATTTCAGAAGGAAGTTTGATTTTTCAAATGTATTTGCTTAATAACATGTATATTTGTGTGTGTGTATTATATTAAAAATTTGATCAGTCCAAAATTACATGTTTTAAGCTCCTGTAAAAGCTTTTAGGATTTTACAACTGATCTTACACAATCCATATACTTTTTATAGTAGTATATTTAAAAATGATAAGGACATTTTTACGACTGTGAGCTGTTATGCCTCGTTTATAAATATAAAAATTGCATTCAGCTACAGTTTTTAAAACGTACAGAATAAGTGGAGCAACAGGATACTTACATATTATGAATATTTTTGACTGCAGTAAGATATATTTATATTTCAGTTTCTTTACAATTTGAATAGAAGTTGTAAGCCATTTTGCGAATAGTTTGATATTGAGTATAAACCCATAGGCTGTTTAATATTGTAAAAGTGTTTTACTTTGATACCAGCACACATTAAAAATAAGGCTCATTTGCAGTTATATGATCAGCTTCAGTGATATTTAAATTTTCAAAATAGTCTACACGTACGAAAACATTCTTTCACAACCGCACATCACACTCTCTCTCTCTCTCATACTATATCTTCCCTACAGCAGGAAATATTTGTGTATACTGAAAATTTAATACAGGATACATTTCAAGTGTTAAATTTGTTTTTAAAATTTGGTATGAAATACATTGTGGAACTGTCGGTTAACTTCACTGAACAAAATTGTTTTAAGTGTACTGTTTTGAAAGACAAGATTAATTAGGGAGAACTTTTCTCACAATAGAATTTGTAATGACTGAATTGTGTAAAAATGTAGTTATCGATGTGTGACATTTTCTTTGTAATAAAAGAAACAGAAAGATAAGAAATTTAACTTGAGTAGAAAATGGTTGTAGTACTGTCATACGCATTTGAAAGAAGTATATCCCATTAAAATTAAAAATTGACTGAATGTGTGTTATGTCCATCACAAATGGCGATGTAGAAAAGGAATTTTTTTATTTAATACAAGAATTTCGAAAAAAGAGAACACTAGGAAGGAAAATTTAAATTTTTTCCGAAAAATATTCAGTTAACATAAAAATATCTTTTATATAATTTTAATTAAAATAAATTAAAAGTATTGAATTCCTTTTTATGCTATTTTAAATTAAAAATATAACTGAATAGAGAAAGATCGGTTTTATTTCATAAATATACTCATTGTATGTAATATTTATTGTGTTATTGTTTAAAAAATGAGATAGGGCTTTGCTCTTTTTTTTTTACCTCATTACTTTTAAAAAACAGGAAAGTGAGCGCGTTTTTCTTACTCTCTATATTCAAAAATGAATACAGGATGCTTTTTCTGGTTCAAATCGCAATACCAAATATATATATATACACTCTGTCGCAAAAAATATATACCCAGAAGAAATATAGCTACATTCACGAAATTTGGTATGCATGTAGTGTATATGACAATAAACAAATGATTAAAAATTCAAACAAAATATCATTTTATTAAGCGGTTACAGAGGCCTTGCAAAAGATTAAAATCATAGTAGTAAAGCCACCCTGGCAGACATTAGAATAAAGAATATTTGGCATCGTTCAATTGAAAGTCACAAAAAGCCCCCTGTGAAAGATCCTGCCATAAAAAATGTTCATTTGATCTGCGCAGGAGAAATCCGAACATCTAATGCATCTAAAAGTCAGAAGGCACCTATTAAAGAAAGGTATCAGCATGATATGTCCACCGTGGTAGGATGTCATACATTCCAAGACATTGTTGGCACAAGTCCAGCAGCTGTTGAGGCAATATCCCATTCCTCTGTGATACACGGATGGAAGGTGTTCTTGTTTGCATGGGAGCACAATCGGCGTTAAAATATCGTCCACGTATCTGCGACATTTCAATGGGGTTGAAGGATCTAAAGAGATCGTGTGTCCCAAATACGAAATTGCTGAATACCCACACTGTCACACCAGAGAATGCTGTATGCCGCTCGACAATAAATGCCGGATCGGACCGCTGGCCGGTGCGTCTATAAAACAAATTTATCATCAGCACAGCACCACGGAATCGATGAACATGCCTCGAAGATGACACTTCATCAATGTATCGTTGGCCCGAGGTCGGTCAAAAATCCAGTCGACACTGCTCATGATGTGGGACGCGTGCGGCCATTGATCATGATGCCGGCCCACACCACGATACTGCATGTCGGTATCGTCCTTTATGGATATTTTCTTGATGGCACCACTGTCTGCCAGATCAGTTGGTGTCTGAATCGATGACAGACTGAACCGTTCATCTGGTAGTACGCATGCCCAGTCCTGTTGCAGTCCAATTGTGATGTTCTGGACGTCCTCATTGCCTCCGCGACGGTACACTCTACCTGGTCAATGGGATCCACTGTTGCCAACACCGAGCAACTACCATAGTCGCCCGACCAAACGTCGGCAACAGTTTTTCGGGAGATCTGCTTTCCTGAGGCAGCAAGAAACTGATTTATCAGTCCGCTAAGCTCGTGGTGCGCCGGTTCGTCTTGCCGATAGGCATATATCTGTCTCAATATCCTACATCTAACACGATTCGTTTTGGATAGCCGTCTACTACACATTCCATAGTTTTTAACTTCCACAGTTGCGCAAACAATATGCGCGATAGCACACTTCCCTTGTCTCATCTGGTTATTTTTTGCCCTTCTTCATATTCCTCTTCCAATAATTCTTGCCGAGTTTCGTGAAAATCATCTATGTGATATCGGGCCGCGGTGCCAAATATTTTAAGTTCGTCTATTAAATCTTTCCTGTCACGAGTTCGATCCCAGTCCACACGACCATAACCTTTTAAGGGCAGTATGCACGTTAAATCACGTGATGAACAGTTGAAACATCCTCATACGTTCTTGGTTAATACTAATATGCGCACTCATTCTGTCGTCCACATTTTGCTTCCTTGACCATGGTTGCTATGGATGATAGTGTTATCCGTCGCCAAAAGTCCACTCGTGTATAATATGCGACGTTACTATTAAATCAATATAATCAACTAAGTATATATTTTTTTATGATAGAAATATATTTTTAATCCCTTTAAAAAATGACAGAAAATAAATTTTTTTTGAAGAAAATATAATTATTTTTCAACCTTCTAACATACTATTTATTTCATTTTTTTCCTCTTTTTTTTTTACCTTTCATTTCGTTTTTAATTTTACTGTGACTGAACATATAGAGAAAGAAAACACCGTATCTTTTCAAAGAGGATTTGATCAAAGAGTGATATTCACGCTTTCAAAGAAGATTGCAAGGCAACTTAACAGCTAGCTGTAAACGATTGATCTCTTGGTTCTTACTTTCAAAGCGACCGAACTGGGTCGTAAAATTTTCCCCGTTCGACCTCCCAAGTTCTAAAAGGGGGAGAAAAAGCCTGCTGTGCATTTTGAAGGGAATCAAAAAATAAGAGTTAAATCGCTGAAATAACTTTCAGGATAAATGTATCCAGTTACAGGGTTAAGATCGTAATAGAACTTTAGTGTCTCTCTCTCAAAGTGCATTTTTATTGCAGTAAATACATTATTGTTGTACAGGGGGCGGACAAAAAATTATGATTTAAAAATTGGGTCGCCAGTATTGAAAGTTTGATAAAACACTGTTTTTAGATAATAATACGGTTGAAAGTATAATAGAGGGAAAGTTAATTGTTCAATAATCAAAGATTTGGTACGTTCGTCACGAGATCAGTTAATAGAAGAACAAAAACAGACCCAGAATTAGATCATATCATTATATATCTAGAAAACCCAGAATATAGCTCGGTTAATGCGACAATATGGGAGAATTGGTCTCGCGATTTTAGGCTTGTTATTTTATGCGAAATATGCAACGTCATTAGGAGAAAAAAGTGAGTATACATTCCAAAATCTTTAAGGATTGAAATAATGAGATAATTTCACGACAAGCCATTAGCAGGTCATTTTGACGTTTTAAAACTTATCATAAAATAAGGGACGTTTGTTATTTTCCGTATATGGAGAAAATTCTATTGATCAATATGTCTCTACATGCCATATGTGCCAAATTAATAATGATAAAAACGCGTTACCAGCTGGTCGGTTAATACCAATTGTATTAAATTATCCAAATGAAATAGTTACGTTAGATTTGTTAGGTCCGTAAACTGTGTATAAAGTAAGACGTAACCTATATATTGGTATCATGATCATTTCAGCAAGTGGGCTGAAATCATACCTTAAAAAGCCTCTGCTCGTTATAGCGGATAATTTTTTTGATAATTATATATCGCGTTTTGGAGCTCCAATAAAATTAATTAGTGATAATGGTCCCCTATTTATTTCCGATATTTTTGAGAATTTAAGTGAAAGATTAGGCATAAGGCATGTGAAGACTGTGGTATATAGACCTCAAGCAAATAGAACAGAACGCGTAAATCTCGATCTGGTGCAAATGATTGCAAATTATGTCAATGAGCAACATGACACATGGACCAATTCTTACGTGAGTTTGCTTTTATGCTATTCATACGGCTGTAAACGAAACAATGGGGAAAACCCCTGCGGAATTATTTTTAGGTAGAAAATTGATTACGCCTTTTCAGAAATTAGTGATGGTATCAGACGGAATGCGGGAAGATTTGCAGTAGGAGATATTGAGAGATTGTTCGAGGAGGCTAGACGAAACACAAAACTAAACATGAAAAATGGGAGAAACATTATAAATAGACGTAGGCGTGATGTGCAATTAAGGTGAATGATTGGTTTTGGTAGCAACACATCCTTTAAGTTCGGCAACAAGAAAAGTGGTAGCTAAGTCTAAATCAAAATTTGAAGGTCCGATAGATAGAGCTGGGATGGCGTGAACCCTTTGATACGCGTGTCATTGATGGCACGCAAACACAATATTTTGGGCACGCCAGCGATCAAAACGGTTTGCATTTTTAGTTTAGAAAGTATATAATTACAAGGAACCCCCAAACTTGAAAAACTATTTCAAAGCTTAAGATGTACATGAGAAACCAGACAAAAAGAAATAGTTATTGAAGAATTTATTTTCAATTGATTCTTCAATCAAGGAATTTTCAGCGAGATTTTCTCAGATCAAAGAATTATCAGAAAACGCTCAAGTTTATTATGTACCCCCTGATGACACATCATTTGATAAACTGAACTTGCCCCATTTAATTGGTTGAAATTAAAGAATTTTTTAAATGCAACTTAGCGATTTCTAGACTACTTTAATGTGGATTCAAAAACGGATTAAACAAGGAAAAGTGGAATTGATTGAAACAGAAATATTAACAAGCAATATAAGTAAAAATACCAATAACGAAATTTTGGAAGCATTACGTTCGATTCCAGACACGTTTAACTGTTTGAAGAAGCAGGCTCATGCTATTTTTATCATATTTTCATCGACCTATGCCTACGAGTCATTGTTTTCAGAGATAAATAACATTAAAGACTCGTTTAGAAACCATTTGGCAGATGACTCCAACTCAGCGTGCATTCTGCTAAAAGTAACGCCTTTCCAATCCTAATAGAATTTATTTGTCATCTCGTCTGCAACAGCAGAAATCACACTGATGTTACTTTATATAATTTGAATTGCATCGTTTAATTAAAACATTTACTACTATAAAATACAAAATGTATTTTTCAGTAGTAAATAAAGACTTTTGTGTTGTTAGTATTTAGTTTTATTATTTCTCCCAATAATCATGTAAGTCAAAATTATTTGACGGCACGTACTTCATTTAGCATTTCTTTAGAAAAATGGCACGTTGATCCATAAAGGGTCGCCACCCCTGGTATAGAGTATTAGATGTTAAGAATAACGTACTGATATGGAAAGCGGGAAAAAGGTTCACGATTAATGTAGATCAGGTTCGAATATATCGTCATAGGAAATGACGAGATGGAGATAGGAACTGGTAGTCGGATAACGGTAGTTTGCGCGATGAATCGAGTGGTTTTGACAAAGTACAACGGAGATCAAATGAGTCACGAGATGGTAAAAAAGAAAGAGTCAGAAGTAAAGCGTGAGTTGGAGGAAAAAGGGTTAAGTTTTAGAAATAATCAAGGTGAGAAACACAAAAATAAAACCAATAAGCGCGGACCACTTATCAGATCAATACCTATTCTTGGTCTGAGAAAGGTAGAATGATTAAAAGCAAAAATGAAAGTTAGGATATAAAAGATCAAATGAATCAAATCAGGACCAGAAAGGATGAAGGTTCAGGAAGGATCAGAGCATAGAGTGAATAAAGAAATTTATCATCTAACAATTCTAATAGTGTGTTGCCAAGATTAAAAAAGAAAATCGAAGGGAAGAGACGGTAGCGCCCACCACAAGCAGCTACAATCTGAGACCAAGAACAGGGGAAAGAGAGGAGAGAGAGTCCCGACTGACCATAGAGAGGAAGACACAACAAGGAGGACCAGTTTGATCCAGAAAAGCAAGAGAAAGGAACGATAGTCCATACATCGAAGAGCGAACAGGATCAAGCAACAAGAGTGCCAGACGAGGAGGTGATCAACAACGGCAAGACCAGGAAAGGACAAGAACGTACAAAGAAATCCTTGTCACTGGAGGTCTTGGTAGGAAACGCCAACTACAAGATATAAGAACCGGTTGTATCGTTTCTTTTATATTCTTTCGAACAAGTGGTCGGAAGAATTTTGCAATAAAGCAAGTCACGGTCGAATAATTAAAATTTTAGAAGCCAAGCAAAGTGGACACTAAAATGAGTGTGTTTTCTAGAAAAGAAAAAAAAGCTTTTTGTCTTGTAAATTTTTTTTTTTTTTTGTATTATTATGGAGAAAACTGTAAAAAAATGCATTTGTTTTACATCTGTTATGACTTCTGCTAGATGCGACAATTCATTTTTAGTTATTTGTTTTGTTTATTGAAAAATGTTTATAACTGTATAGTGTATATACAGGTGTCTTTTTCCAGGTATAGAAGTTTAAGTTGGCATTACTTTCCAAGATGGCTTAACCGATTTAACAGCTGTCATTGATTTTATTCTCAGTTTGGTTTGGCAATTAATCATGAATAGACTCACGCTTAACAACGCTTTCAAATTGTGCAATTTATTTCGGAAAATAATGGTCGCGATTTTCACGAGCGAATTTTGTTTAGCGATGAAGCGCACTTCCTGGTTTGAATGGCTACGTCAAACAAAACTGCCGCATTTGGATTGAAGCTAATCCATAAGTGTATGTCGAAACACCGTTACATCCAAAACTGACTGTTTGGTGCGCTTTATGGGCTGGTGGAATCCTTCTTCAAAAAACGATGAAGGGCCACAACGTTACAATCAATGGTGATCGGTAGAGCCATGATTACTAACATTTTCATTCCTGAATTGAACAATCATGATGTCCAGGAGCCGTGGTTTCCAACAAGACGGCGCAACGCGGGCCGCACAGTTCACGTGCCCACAATCCATTTATTGAAAGACACGTTTGGTGACCGCCTAATTTAACGTTTTGGACCAGTGAATTGGCCTCAAGATCTTGTGATTTAACACCGCTGGGACTAGTTTCTGTGGTGATATGTAAAGTCATTGGTCTATGCACGGATAAGCCACAAACGCTTGACCATTTGGAAGACAACATTCGCCGTGTTATTGCCGATATACGGCCACAAATGTTGGAAAAAGTTATCGAATATTGACGTCCAGATTGGACTACATCCGAGCCAGCCGTGGCAGTCCTATGCCAGAAATCATATTTAAAAATGTAATGCCACAAGATTATCTTTGAATAAAAAAAAGTCATGTCAATCGAATAATACATCGTTGTTTATTGCAATTTAAAGTTCTTTATACCTCTCAAAAAAACACCCTTTATATTTGTTGTTATATTGTTTTATATTAATGAACATCTGGTTTTGGGAAACGCGGCGTGGAGATAGCATACTAACATAGCATTTAACTATCACTGCGCGATTTGAGGGGAAGTTTTGAAAGAACCAGATGAAAAAATATGTATAGAAATTAGTTACAATTTAAAGTGATATGTACTGTATAAAAATTGTAGAAAGCCAATCATAATGTGTGTAAAACTTTGTTTTTTTTTGCAAGTCACTTAAGAGATTTTTGTTTCAGGGTGACAGACTGGGGTGAAGTCTATAGGAATTTAAGGAAAAGTTCAGTCTTTATACAAAGAAGAAGTGTTAGTGTTTCATGACGGATATGAGAAGCTACAAAGAAGAAAAATTGTTAGAATTTAAGTAAAACATTTAGGTAGAATTAAGTTAGTTAAGAGACGTGTGGGCCTCTGTTTTACTTACCATTTAAGTCATATATGGTTTTTCCTCGGCTCTGCTACCCAGATGGGACAAGATCTATTTATTCTGTACATGTGAGAATCTACCGTGAATTAAAAAATGCATGAATATGAATGTTAGTCTAGTTAATTGAGTAAAATTTATATTAAAGTCAGAAAATTCAAATTAAGGAGAAATATTAAAAATTAAACTTAAGATGAATAGTGAAAATTAAAATTTAAGGGAAGCATGAGAAATTAACGGCTAGAATGAATATTTAAAGTTAAAATTTAAAGCTTGAAAATGAAGTAGAATAAAAATTTTAGGCACGTAATTTCTCTATGGCCATTAAGACCTCGAATGAATCACGTTTTGTTTCTTGGAGGGGTTGTATAAGTAATAAGGTTGTATATTTAAAGTTAAAATTTAAAGCGTGGAAAGTTAGAAGTAGAATAAAATTTAGGGCACGTAATTCTCTATAGGGCCAGACCTCGAATAAATCACGTTTTGTTTTGAGGGATTGTGACGTCTTTACGTCTTTTCTTTAACAAGTCCTTTGGGTTCTTTGGGCCAGAATTAATGGCAACTCTTTTCCAACCAAGTCCAAAAACGAGAAAAATAAAGAAGAGATGCAAATAAAATGAACTTTAAATATAGATCTTAGATTAAAAACGGGATGGCAATGTAAAGGAATGTTAGACAATTGATGTGCGTTGTGGCAGTTGATGATTATTGCAGTTAGTGTTTCAAGATTGATCAAGTTCTACGTTACGTGGAAATACGTATAGGTGTTCGGAATAGAAATTAGTCGTCAAGCTGCATCCCATTGCAGATAAAGAAAAGCATATTGCTATATGGAATAATATAAGGTAGGATTGATTATTTAATATTAGAAACGAGGATTAGGCGGTTCGCTTATTGAGATTGGTCTAAATTAGATTGTCTTATAAAATATATATATTGTGTGTTGCGTATTACGTCATCGTAGGTTCTATCATATTAATTATTATAACTACATTTGTTAAAAAGTTTAATTTTAATATCTTAATAAAGTCATATTAAGATAATGTTTGATCCCTAGTTCTTGCGCCAATCCTACACCTCTAGTTCACGATATACTTCTCGAGAGATGTACTTCCAAGGAGTGTACATCACAGATTATGCAAATAAAATTATGTAATGCCACATAAATTCAGCATGAAATTCTATAAAATATCAAGCAAAAATGATTATCAAAATCAGTATTCATGTGTAATGATGAATTTAGTATATATCAGGTGTTCTGTCACAGTCAATAACACTGTAGCAGAGTTGCTATCACTTTTTTTTTTTTTGTCTTGGAAAAAAACACCTCACCATGCTGTAGGAAGGGTTGCTATCGCTTCTCACTTTTTCTTCTTGAAAAAAACCCACTCATCACACTGTAGCAGGGTTGCTCTCTGTCTCACCTCTCTCTTTTTCTTCTTTAAAAAAAAAACACTCACCACATTGTAGCTGATTGCAACCGCGAATTTCGAAGAAATTAGCACTAGCACTAACACACTGTAGCAGGATTGCCTGCAAATTTTTGAAGAAATTATCACTAAATACATTGTAGCAGGATTGTTATCACTTGTTTTTTTTTAAAAACACCACACAGCAGCAGGATTGCTACCACTTATATTTTGTAAAACTCACGCACACACAATACTGTAGCAGGGTTGCTACCACTTGTATATGAAAAATGCACAACACACTATTGCAAAACTTTCAACAGGAAAGAGATTTTCTTTTTTTTTTTCTTCAGACAATTGAAGTCAGCATGTGATTCACTTTGTCTCTTTCGATTTCCAGGATTTTCTTGCTTTGTGTTTGCGGCGCACACAGTAATTTCTTCCGGGACAGTAAGATTTACAGAGCCGGTTAAATTTTCATTTTCCTGCGGCGTTTCGTCACAGCGGCGGTTTCTTTTGTTTTTTCTGAACGTTTGATTAAACATATAAATATATAAGTTAAAAAAACAGCATGGGGGGAAGCCTATATACACCAGAACATTGAAAATAGCGACCCAAGAAGGGAAGCTAAGTAAATACAATCGTGCGAAATCCTTTGCAAATAAGTACAGTGTAATGTGATATGCAAATGATCCATGTTTTGTGCCAATTGCGATGCTCATACACGCCGAGGTGGCGCTACAATCAGGAAGATAATATACGCCAGCGCAAATTCGAAGATTCATAAACTTTTACGATTACCCGCCGATTGTAGGAAGACTTTGGTAAGCTTTAAACATGCCAGGTAAACGTGCTAGAAGACATTTCACAGTTGCGAGTTTGAGAGAGGCCCGGTCATCGGGACGAAACCGCAGGCTGGTCGACGCGTCGTGTTGCTGGCCAGGTGGATCGTTCGGAGTGTGCCGTTAGAAATTGTTGGGACCAGTGGGACACGAGAAGGTACCCACGCGGAAAACCGGGTCTGGAGCGACCAGAAGACAGGCGTAACGGAAAATAATTGGGCCCCCTGCAAGGTCAGATCTTGGGCCTAAGCCGTATATATATATATATATATATATATATATATATATACAAAGAATTGCAAAACCATAACATAATGTACCCTTTACACATCACTGCAAAAATATTTAAATATTAAAACTTATAACTGAATATAAAAACAACCTTTCGTGTCTGAGTAAACAAAGTAAATAACGTTCAACATTAGAGATATTTATAGTATTTAAAAATGGAGGAAATCTAAACAACAGTCGACTGATAACCCGGTAACTTAAATAAAAACGATACACTCAAGAAAAACACAAACACTGTAAAATAATATTTTCGATTTCAGATCCTTATGATAGAAAAAAGGTATCACTTACCAAATTTTCGCTTATGAATCCCGATGAGCTTGACCTTGTTCATCAAGTTGTTGGCATTACTTACACTAGCACTTGCACAAGATGATGAACTTATGGGATATTAAAAGTTACCCAATTTTGCACTATACCCTTTCCTTTCGAATTCTCGTTTTTGAGAACCACTCCAGTTTTTTTTAACTGCACTCATTTTTACGGCCGCGTTTCTTCTTGTCTTATTAACAAAATAACAATATAAGAACCAGAATAATTAATTCCGTTTACAAAAACTGTTCTAATATTACATGAGAGAAAGTGAGATATCAAAAATGTTTTAACAGCGAAGGAACACTCCCTATATTGGTATTGAATATAAAAATACATATGTTCGAAAAACAATTTTGTGAAACATTTCTCATTATGCTTTATTTCATTGAATACTCATAAATCTACGAAAATTTCTTGTGGCATATGGGTTTCTAAATCATAAATCTAGACCATGTAATCATTTAAAATGCTCTATGCGTTTTCAAGCATCGCACACTATTTTTCATGAAAAAGCATAACAGATGTACGTTATTTACGAGTTCGCTAAATGAAAATGAAATACATGTGGGGAGTTTGACGCCAATAAGTTATTTTGCTACTCATTAAAAATAACATGTCTTTTTTTTTTTCCTACCGTTAACATGAAGTATACTAAGAAAAAAGTGGATGAATTTTTTTTCTTTCTAGCATTTTATCCAATTTTCCGTTTGACTTTCTTTTATCAGTTAATAATTTAGGTTTGATAGAAAACCCACTCAAAGAAAGAAGAGTATCTCTTTCGTCGCGGGGATTACAGCAAATTAAAATGTTTTTTTATTTGGTTATTGGATCTAAGATATCTAAAAAAAGCTATCAAAGTTTTGATTTTGAATGATGTTAGATCGCCAATTTGAAAATCGCTTAAAAATTGGATTTAAAAAAAAATGTAAAGCTAATTTTGTGAAATTTTACGTTAATGGCCTCAGTCTAGCTTTTTAAGCCCCTAGAGCTTTGAGCCTCGCAGTGCGGGGTTGCGGGGGTGTATGTTACGCCACTGCAGGAAGACAACGAGGAGAGAGGATTGAAGGATCGTGCGGCAAGCACTTGTGGACCCCACAGTACAACGAACGAGCAGACGGGCGTAGCAATTGTTGCACAAACAATTTTCACACACCTTGCAGAAGCAAATCTTAAATCCAAGCACTTTCCGTGCACCCCCTTTAACACCGGAACATCGGGAACTGCGTCTACAGTGATAACAAGCCAGATCAATGTGGAATGTCACAGATTGGCAAAAGGTTGTGTTTAGTGATGAATCCCGGTTTGTTTGGGGGACAGATGATAACCGTGTACGGGTGTGGAGGCGCCCCGGTGAGCACAATTTCTCCCCACACTGTTCTACGTCACACTGCCCGCACAGCTGGTGTAATGGTCTGGGGCCATAGTATGATAGCCGGTCCACTTTAATTGTGATGCGTGGAACTCCAACGGGCCAACGTTACGTTGATGATATTCTTCGACCCCATGTAGGACCTTTTTCCTAAATGGTCTCCCCAGGGCAATTTTCCAGCAAGATAATGCTTTCATCCGCATACAGCAAGAGCTGCCTTCAAGACTCCTACGTCATTTTCAGAATCTTCGATGGCCGTCCCGCTCCGATTTGTCCCCTGTAGAGCACGTGTGGGATCAGCTAAAACGGCAAATGCCATCGTGTCACTCTGTTCATGATTTAGGGTTGGCTGTTCAAGATTTGTGGCCCAATCTGCCTCAGGACAACATAAGGTGTCTAATCATTTCCAATGCCGGACTGTGTAGCGGCATGTATTGCATCTGGAGGTGGTCCAATGCGCCATTGAAGTTGCCCAGTATTTGTGTCGTTGCACACCCTGTATTCGTTTAATTGTCTTGTTTTTGAGATCAAGTGAATCTCTCATCTGTGTCATTATGTGTATTAATTTCATTTCAACCGATGTTTTCTTCTTGGGGTCGCTATTTTTAATGTTCCTGAGTGTGAGTATATATATATATGTATATATGCATGTAAACTGAAAAACATTAAAAACTGATCTGATAAAATATTTTGATATTTCATTTTAATTTTAACCTTTTCATTCCAATAAAAAAAATTTTAACTTTAAAAGTAGTAATGCAAAATTAAAGTTTGTTCTCTTCAGTTTCGAACCTGGGAACTACCGTTTTATAAAGCAGCGCTTTAACAACAACGCTATCTTTCCTTCGGGGAGAGCAGTAAAAATACCTTTAAAATAAAAAAGAATATTTTTTCAGTATCCCATTTCGTTATTCGTTAAAGTAAAAAATTTCGGACTTCATTTTAAGTTCATGCTTTCAAACTTCATATATCGATAGCAAACAACGGTAATTTTTTTAAACAAAAACTTTTAAAAAAGTAATGTTTACATATTTATCGCAAAAGGGAAAAAATTGAAAACACATTTTTTTAAACCGTAATTTTAAGATATTTTATCAATCTTTGTACAGATTACGTATAATATTGTTCTACACGCGGAAAAAAGTTTGGTAAGATTATTTTTATTAATAAAGAAGATTATTAAGTATTGAAATAAAACTTTGAATATTTTTGAAAAATCGTAAAAAATCCAGTTTTTTTTGACATTAAATTTTTTAAATGGTTGATTCTAAAAGAGAAAGCATGAACTTTTTAATGTAAAAATATTTTTCACTAACGCGAGAAACTGCAATTCGGAACAACTGAATTTTATATTAAAAAAAGTGGATTCGACCATTTTAAAAAAAAATCGTAAAGAATACAAAATATAATTATTTTGGCAAAAATAAATTATATTATATCGTGTCAGAAATAAAATGATCTTTACGAATCTGTAATTATTTTTTGTGTGAGTTTCTGTTTTTGAAAAAAAATTAGATTGCGTTTTAAAAAACGGCTGAAAAAAGAGTTACGAATTTTCCCCTGGCAGTGAGAAATGGTACTTATGATGGTTTTAGGGTTTTTAATTACTATCTTTTTAACTAATTGGAATATCGGAACATAAATGGTCAAAACGGATTCCTCGGATCATTCCCTTGAAATTTTGGTACCTTTGGCGAGTTTCACCGTCGTGCGGTTCGAAAAAATTGCTACATTCATTCATTCACATAGAGATACGTTTCTTTTTACCTTCGGATTTTAATAGTGTAGATATCCAGCCATTATTTTACCAGATATTTATCAATGTCTGAAGAATATGGGGAAAAAAAAAAAATCAGAGTGAAAAAAATTAAAAAGTTACAGGCTAATGAAGTGGAGATTCTCAAAAAAATGACGCGTCCTACCTGTCATGATTGGTAACCCTTAGTAATCTGAAAATAGTAATACTCCTTTATCTTAAAAATACTGCTTAATGTCCAAAACTTTGAAAAAGTTCAAAAAAATTTTTTTCGGCCAATAGCCGCTGTCAGAAATAAAAATATTTTATTTAACAACGTTTTACTTATCAGAATTTTTTTTAAATAATAAAAATTGAAATTTTTTTAGTATAGTTTTAGTTTTGCGATAGAGTAATGTAAAGAGAAGGCTCACACGCACATGAAATTTCAAGTAAATTTGTTCGGTAGAACTCTCTCTCTAAAGAAAGGTATCATAATAAGTCTCGAAAAAGTAGCGTTTCGAGAAACAGCAAAGTTTCGATCATGAGTCGCCATACATTAAATATACAAATAGCATTTCTTACATTTTTTCTAATATACGATTCCTGCTACATGCATTGGCCTTCCTACTAAAACGTTTTTTCCGTTCTTCTTCCAAACAGCAGCTCTGGCCTCATTTGAAGCGTTACAAAAGCTCTCTGGTGCTCAATCCGGATATTATTTGCATTTAAGCCAGATGCATGAAAGCTACTGGACCTATTTTTATTCCCATAAGGGTCAACATTTTAAAATGGGAAAGAAGCTTCATTAAAAATGCAAATTGCTATAAAAAGTAGCAATTTCTAATGTGTATTCCGGCATGTATATGTTTTATGCAAAAAAGTCTATATTAATGAATTCAGACTTTCGGTTATTGTATTTTAAAATATATCGTCGGCCTAGTTATCAGAATGCGTAACTCTTTCTGAATTAACTTTTACATTAGCAAGTAAAAAAACTGTTTATTTTTACTATTCAAGGGAATTTTTCTCTGCAATTATAAATTAGCGATATTTTTGTAGGACATATGAAGTAATCCAATGGATAGGCTTCAAAAATACTCCACTAGATGACATTAAAAGTCTTATTTCGATATTTTGTGGAGTAACGCATTCTGATAACCAGGCCGACGATATATAAAAAGTAGGAATGGTTTTACGAGGGAATACGATCGCAGGCATACGGAAAATCCCTATCGTCGATACGTTCCGACCGCGCCGGTTTATATGCCGCATCACTAAACTACTTTTATCTCCGAAAAATAATTATAATTTTGAAAAACCCTCTAACGTAGGTATTCTTAAGTGTTTAAGCTTTAAAAATATGAAGGAAAAATTCGATTTTTTCAAATTTCTGGACTAGAATACCCTTCAAAGTCAGAAATGTAAAAGCTAAAATAAACAATTTTGTCTTTCAATGTTGTCACTGCTATCTTATAATGGTCTGCATCACTTGTACAAAAATCACTGTGAAATCATTTTCATCATCGGAGACTTTCTTTGTAATATATTTAGTCAGCAAAAGTGTTTGGATTTTTCCAAATTACATTCTGCGTTGCTTTTTTTTCTGGTAATGTAATCAGTAATTTTGCATTTTTAGATTCTGTTAATTTCTTCGGTAGTTCATGTGATAATTTATAAGTTCGCTCAACATTGGAGTCATTAACAAGAAAATGATTTCCTAATTTATTGTAAAATTTAAGACTTCTAATGAATTTAGTAGTGTGGAAGGAGCTTATTTTTATTTTCAAATCATTATCATCTTCTGATCTATGACATCAGACACTTAAGACATCCACAAGCAATTCAACAAAACCACCATCGCTTTAGATATTTAGATTATTATTAATCATGCCAATTTTAGGTACAAAAGTAATGGCTTAATTTTGATATTGTTGATCTTTGTATGGTACAACAACTTTTAAAATCTTCACCTAACCTTCCAATGGTATTTAAAGTTGTTCATATTATATCATGTGGAAGTAGATGTAACATAAATTAGTCAAGATAAAGTGTTTGTGTATCTTTCATTGTAAGGGACTTATTTTTAATTTGTAGTAACTTGTAATATGTATTTTTAAAATGCTCTTACTTTTACTGTAAATGCTTGGTTTATTATCAAACATTTATAAAAT
Source organism: Trichonephila clavipes (assembly GCA_019973935.1). Lineage (NCBI taxonomy): Eukaryota > Metazoa > Arthropoda > Arachnida > Araneae > Nephilidae > Trichonephila > Trichonephila clavipes. The sequence goes on from BMAU01005560.1 coordinate 54,305, forward strand.
TGAGGTTTTTCCTTTTGTAGGCTTCTATTATTCATTAAAAGTAATTGTTAAACCATTTTATAAAAATAGTTGTCACTCATTTTCAAGTTTACCATCGGCGAGTTTACGGTTATTAATAGCTTTCCTCTTTAAAGCGTATTGTCTACGACGGCAATTGGCAAACCTGGGTCTTTGCATAGATGGTTGTGGTTTCCTTTATTATTATCTTTTCAAACAATTTTTCCTGTATTTGCATATACATTTTATTGGCTTGAGATAGTTACTTTTGTATTACATTGTTTTCCAGTAAACAAAGTTTATTGACACAATCAGTGAAAATATAAAATTGGTTCTAAATTAGTAAAAGTCCTATTCATTGATAAAAGAAATACTGCAATGGGAAGAGAAGTACTCTTCAAAATGATTTCCCTCAGCATTTATTTATTTGCATATACGAGTTCGGAAGTATGATTATGAATGAACTTAGGAGATACTCAAACCCCCAATACTACAGAGTATTGACTAAAACACACATTTCTATTATTATATAATATTCTTTAAAGTTAATAAACAGCATTTGGAATGACTTTTATATGCAGAGTGGTGAAGTCACAGTTTAAATTAACAGTGTAGGCATGGAAATGCTGAATAAAACACTTATGATAGTATGGGTAGGGAATTTTTTAAGAAGCTTGAAAGTTTAATTTTCGTTATATTTTGACAATGGTTGTTCTTACACTGAGCAACAGAAATAAAAATATCTTTATTCGTAAGTTTTTAAGGAATGGAAAATGTTGTTTTGTGTAAAATTTTTATTTTAGTATTATAAAAATTATTAAATTGTACATGATTGTCCTGATCACAACCGCTACCTGACCCCTTAAGAGCCATTTATATGCATATATATATATATATATATATATATATATAAATGGCTCTTTGTAGTAGCGCACATAGGAATTTTCTTCAAGGAGAGAGGAGGGAGAGAGAGGGAGTCCAGGGTTGAAAGTCCACCATTCTCGTATCATACTTCAATACGCCGCCCAACATATTTTTTTGATTTTGTAGATTGTCGAGAACAAAAAAACAGTAAAAAATAATTTATTGAATAAATAATTAGCATTTATTATTAAAATTAATTATTAATAACCAATATTTAATTCAATTTTATGTTCTATATACATAGAATTATAATCAATCGTAAAAAAAAAATCAAGCGCTATGGAAGATCTGGACACAAGGGGAATGCAATGTATTTCAACAAAACAAGAAACAGTAAATTGGCTGCCAAAGACAAGACTGCTATCACTAAAGCAGAACTTTAAAAAGAATAGCAATCACACACTGAGAGAAAACCAATATAATGGAACAATATCACTATCTCAAAGCACACATACAGACAAGACAAGTGAATGAAGAATATAAAACCAGATGTTCCCAAACTTTTTTTTGTCTCATAGACCACTTGCCCTGTTTATCGGTTTTGGGTAGACCCCTGCATACTTAATATTAAATTTTTGCCAATTTATCAATTTAAATGTCCTTTTGACAGCTGGTGTACTACTATACTGACTTTAAAATAATTAAGTTTCTAACTGTAGTGAAGTATAGTGTTTAAAATTTAAGAAAAGCGCATGTTAATTAATTTTAAAAAATTAATTAATACATAAAATAAGTGTTACATAAAATAACTGAACAACAAACAAATACTTTTTCTGGTGCTTTAATAACAAATTTTCAACATTTTTAATACCAATCTAGTCAAGTTTAAACCTAAATCT
>BMAU01005562.1:0-22585 GCA_019973935.1 Trichonephila clavipes
TTTAAGGAATACTTGAAAAATATTAGAAGTCGAATATATATATATATATATATATTAAAAAATTAATCTAATGATAATTTTAAATATCCAAAGAATTATTAGTATTTATGGTAAATATATGTTTTTGAACTGAGAATGTGAGACACGTATAAATATCTTTTTCGAAATTCCAATGCAGAATTTCAGTGGAGCTAATACAAAATTCCTAGTTTTGCATGGTTAAGATTATAAAAATGTCCAAATTTTAATAACCTTTTCTTCAGTCAACCACTAATGGAACATGAATGATGAGGGATTATGCATAAATATATATTTTTTTAACTTGAATTTAAAAGGATCTTTATATTTATTTATATGCGCAAATGTTATCTGTAAATTTGTCCAGATGCTTTTAAATACTCTATTTGAAGATTCAAGTTCAAAAATATAAGCTTGTAGTTAAAGTTCTCTTTGAATGAAATTAATGTTCAGACATTCAAATATAATTTGTTATCTGAACAATACAAAACAAGGGATTCTATGTAAGATGCCCTGAATATCTGGCTTTAAAATTATGAAAAACTAAAAGATTTAAATAGGTTTTTTTAACAATGCATATAAATTTTTTGCAAATAATGTAATACGGAAGCTTAAAAATTATTCATGTTTAGAAGTGTCCAAAATTTTAAGATTTTAAATTTTGAACCTTTTTTTTTAAATTTTTTTGACACATAAAATAATCATTTTTAAAAAAAATCCCTGAAAGTATTGATTAAAATAAGAAAAATGAAACAGTAAATTATCCTCAATGTTTTAATATATAATTTGAATTTAAATACTACAGATATTTTTTAAAAACTTAGACATACATTATAAAAACTTAATTCCATTTGAGAATTTTAAGGTAAAGAAAAAAATGAGAATTCTCAACTCGTTGACTTGCAATTATTTCCGTACACTTTAGGGTTTAAAGAAATTCTTCCCAGTTTTTTACGATAGAACCGGTCTCCCCGTGAGCCATAAAACTTCCCCTCAATGCCCATTGCGTCTCCCCGACCGTCTCTAATTATCTTTCAAGATAGTAAACCTTTAAAGGGGGGAAAAGAATTCGGAAAAACACGACTTTACCGTTTTTGAACACATTACTTGAGGAGGAAAAAATCAGTTTGGTTCATTTTTGGTGAGTCCCCGGCCTTACGAAAAATTCAGTGTGGTCCGTTTTCGAAGCCTCTCTAGTAGGGCGGAAAAATCCGTGCTGTCCGACTGGAGGGTTAATAACATGTATATTTTTGTATTATATTAAAATTTTGATCCATCCAAAATTACATGTTTTTTGCTCCTCTAAAAGCTTTTAGGATTTTAGAACTGATCTTACAATCCATATACGTTTTATAGTAGTATATTTAAAAATGATAAAGACATTCTTATAACTGTGTGAGCTTTTGTACCTCGTTAATAAATATAAAAAATTGCTTTCAGCTACATTTTGTAAAATGTACTGAAATAAGTGGAGGAATAGGATATTTACATATTATGAATATTTTTGACTGCAGTAAGATATATTAATATTTCAGTTTCTTTACAATTTGAATAGAAATTGTAAGCCATTTTGCGAATAGTTTGATATTGAATATAAACTCATAGGCTGTTTAATAGTAAAGTGTTTTATTTTGATACCAGCACACATTAAAATAAGGCTCATTTGCAGTTATATGAACAGCTTCAGTGATATTTTAATTTTCAAAAATAGTCTACGATAACGTAAACATTGTTTGAAAACCACACATCACATCTCATACTATGTCTTCCCTACAGCGGGAAATATTTGTGTATACTCAAAAAATTTAATACAGGATACATTTCCAAATGTTAAAATTGTTTTTAAAATTTGGTATGGATACATTGTGGAATTTTCGGTTAACTTCACTGAACAAAATTGTTTTAAGTGTACTGTTTTGAAAGACAAAATTAATTGGGGAGAACTTTTCTCACAATAGAATTTGTAATGACTGAATTGTGTGAAACACTGTAGTTATCGATGTGTGGCATTTTTCCTTGTATTAAAAGAAACAGAAAGATAAAAAAATAAACTTGAGTAGGTAATGGTTAGAAGTACTGTTACGCGCATTTAAAGAAGTATATCCCCCATTAAAATTAAAAATTATTGACTGAATGTGTGTTATGTCCATCACAAATGCCGATGTAGAAAAGATATTTTTATTTAATACAAGGAGTTCGAAAAGGAGAGCACTAGGAATGAAAATTTAGATTTTTTCCGAAAAATATTCAGTTAACATAAAAATATCACTTATATGATTTAAATTTAAATAAATTAAAAGTATATTGAAATCCTTTATGTTATTTTAAATTAAAAATATATTTGAATAGAGAAAGATCGATTTTATTTCATAAATATTATCATCGTGTGTATATCACCGTATGCACCATTTATTGTCTTATTGTTTAAAAAAAGGGATAGGGCCTTTGCTCTTTTTACCTCATTACTTTTTTAAAAAACAGGAAAGTGAGCGCGTTTTCTTACTCTCATATTCAAAAATGAATAAAGGATGCTTTTTTCTGGTTCAAATCGAAATACCAAAATATATATTTATTTATTTTTTGATTTTTAAAAAATTTACAGAAAAATAAATTTTGTTTGAAGAATATAATTATTTTTCAACTTCTAACACACCATTTATTTCATTTTTTCCTTTTTTTACCCATCATTTTGTTTTAATTTTACTGTGACTGAACATATAGGGGAAACGACCGAGTTGCACTACAGCTTTCATACAAGATTGCCCAAGGCAACTTAACAGCTAGCTGTAAACGATTGATCTCTTGGTTCTTACTTGTCAAAGAGACGGAACTAAGTCATAAATTTGTCGCCGTTCGACCTCCCAAGTTTTAAAAGGGGGAAAGGAAAGAAGTCTGTTGCATTTTGAAAGCGAACGGCAAAATAAGAGTAAACGCTTTTGGAATAACTTTTCAGGAGAAAGCTAACCACCCAGAGGGTTAAGTGACTGTAGTAAAAGAAGATCAATTTTCTATTGATCAACTGATGGGAATGACTGTGTGAAATGGCTTTGTCAGTGAACAGTTAAGGTTCCTAATGGACTTACAGGGTGGGATGTGGGAATTTCCTTTTTGTGAAAATGAAATAAAACACACTACATGTTTCATTTGACACTTATTGTTATTTTCCACCTACCACACAACATTGGAAGTTTGAATTTACACAGTTTTAAACACAATATCTGTTAAATGTTGCCCTCCATTATCAATACACTAATGTAGTCGATTTCGAAAATTTTCAGTCACCTTTTCAAGCATATCAACCAGAGATATTGTTAATTTCGGCTCGGATGTGGTTTCTTAGGACTTCCAGGGTCTTGGAGCGATCTTTGTAAACCAGGAACTTGGGATAAGCCTACAGGAAGTAATCAAGAGGGCATAAATCAGGTGAGCACACAGGGCAGATTACATCCCCTCACAGGGAGATCAGTCATTCGGGGGGAAGGCTGCTCTTAAAATACCCATGGAAACCTGGAAGTGTGGCCTGTGGCTTCATCTTGTAACAGCACGTTGTCAATATACCTTTCTTGGAGAGCAGGTAAGAATTGTTGGATCATAGTCACATACCAGTCTGAATTGACAAATGAACTCGTTCAATATTTTTAGGTGGTCTAATAATTTTCGGAGGTCCTTTCCTTTCTTTGGAGACATTCCCTGTTGCTCTGAAGCCATTATTTCACATTAAAACACATTTCCAATCAGGAATATGACCTCAAGGAGAAATATCGAAGTGACAGCGAAATGCACGTCGCACTGCAATCACGGACCAACCGTTAGAAAATTACACCTCCACGGAAAAAGCACGCTGCTGCCTCAACATATTTGAGATTGAGATGGGCAAGGACAAAAATATCCCACTCCCTCCCTTCCACCGAACCCCTAACCATGCCCCTCCCCTCTCTACGAACATCACTGGAACATGTTCAAAAAAGGAAATTCCCGCACCCCACCCTGTAGTTGCAGGATTTTCTAACAACGGCAAATTAAAAAGTCCCAAGTAAAGCCAAAATTAATTCACTCTACTATCAGCAGAATATTTTAGAACCAATTTTTGAAGAAGAAATTCCAACTTTAAATGGAAAGGACATTGATAAGGTTGAGCTTCATATGGATAAAGCCTCTAGTCACACGTCTAAGTCAGCTGCCATTTATTTAGCAAAGAAAGAATCTGAAACAGGAATAAAGTGTATTCCATTTGATGAAATATGTGTAAAATCATCCAATGCTTCTGCAATGGACTTTTGGGCCTTCGGTTTATTAAAATGAACCTTAGGAAAACGGTTCAAGAGGAATGGAGCATAATTTGAATGACAGTATCAAGAAAAAGTTTACTTTCATGGAAAATTTGAGCTAGAGCTATATTCAAGAAACATGGCTATCAAATAGAGGCAAATTTCCACACAAAATACGGTATTTATTGATAAAAATTAACTATCAAAATCGTTTCCATAAAGTGTGAACGACCTTCTGTATAATCTGATAACACTTATTTCCAAATACAATAATGCTAAGAAATAGCAAATCTGTAGTATTAAAGAGCCTTATAATAAATAAGATCAAAAGAGCATGATTAATTGTTTATAAATTTTATACTAGGAAAAACAGGAAGATCTTGCAATTTTGAAAGGATACCTGAATTGACATGCCTCACCATGCCTTTGTGAGGAATCAAAGTCTCCACAGTTCAATACAAATTAGCTTTGCTGCATGTAGTCTATAGAAATATACCTGAACCTATTACCCTTCAATTATGAGTCTTTGTACTCAGTGAAACAAGTTACTAAGTTTCATTATTAATTTAAAGGAAAACATAATAAAGTAATATTCTATACTTTGAAAATTTTTTAAAGATTCATAACAGCTTGCAATCTACAAATAAAATCTGAAATAAATAACTTAATTACCATTTAAATTTATTTACCAATCATAAAATCTGAACATTAATGAAATGCAAACGAACACAAACATGTTTATTAATTTATCAATCAATAAATTTGCACAAGGTTCTAATAGCCCATGACAGCCTACTAGGACTGCATTGCAAAGCAACAGATGAGTAAAACCAGCAAGGAATTTTTGTTGATATTGTCAATCAAATTTTGCTTCCCAGCTAACACTATATATATATATATATATATATATATATATATATATATATATATATATATATATATTGGGTAAACTATAACTGGTTATATCTATTCCTTTCACCTAATTCTAATCTGTGAAATGGTATAATCACATCTATATAAAATATTTACTATTTGTAGCAATTATGTTTTCTATCTCTTGTCAGAGCAAATACTACAAAATCAGCTATTATGTTAAAATGTAATGATTTTCATTTCTTGCATTTGTCTAAAATTACAATTTTTTTTAAAAAACACAATACTTTATATAATTAAGATTTATTCTAATAGTTATAAAAAATGTTGTTCTGTTATAACACGTTTTTTATGAATTGATGTTGTAATTCAGAACTATTGTCAAGTTACTAGGATGTTACCCAAGTGTGGACGGATAACAGAAAAAAAAAAGTTTTCTGAAAGCATTGCAATACCATGTTTTCACAAAAATACACAGTAGATACATTCAACATTTTTAAAACAAGAAATTTAAATTTCTATGTATTTCTTTTGCAATTATTATATAGTACTAAAATTTCTTTAATCTTCGATAATAAAAAGTTTAAAAAATAAAATCAAAAATTGAAGTTAACTTCTAAATTTTTATACTAGCATATATATTAATTGCTTTCTATGAGCATAAACCCCATGTACTCTAAATACTTGTGCAAAAAGCCAATATTTACAAATTATTTATCATACAAATGTTACAAAATTTACATTTACACTAATATACTACAAATTTCACTGAAGTTGCATAAATATGGCAAGTAAAACTACTAGATAACTTGTAGTTGGCGTCCTAGGCAATAACATGAACTACAAGTTATCTCGCAGTTCGTGTCGGCAGCCAATGTATTAAGAAACATTAGCCAATTTTTCAATGTACTCCATCATGCTAGTCCTACATAATTAAAGTTTGTTTTATTACAATATTATTGGATTGTTAAACATAAATGATTATACATATATAAGTTTAATTGTATTTGCATTTCCTTAAAAATGAATAAAATTAATTGATATTAATCTTGAAACATTTTTTAAAGGAATAAAATATTAAGGAATGCTAATCTGTGTTTCTTGAAACTCAAAATTTGAATCTTTATTACTTATTTGAGTTTTCAAGGAAATCTTAGGAGAGGTATTATTTAATATAACTAGTACTAGTTATCTTTGCTGGATGAAAAGATTCAAAAGTCAGTATTATAAACAAAGAAAATGTTTTTTTTAAAAATGGGATGGAGAAATCCTTCATGTCCCTAATTATTTAGAAGAATGGTTACAAAAAACACGAAGTTTGAAATTTCATTTAAGAAGCAGTAATTTATATTTGTATCAAAATTTCTTAATTTGTTTATTATGCTCCTATTTGTGTCTTGTACCACATTTTCAAATAATAATTACAAGAAATAGGTATAAATGCTTGTATTTTTGAAAATAAAAATTAGACAAGTACTTCAAATATAGAAGTACAAAAAAAAAAAAAAAAAAAAAAAATTCAGAATGCCAAATTCAAATGAAAAATTTCAAAGAGTTTTAGGATTAATTACAGTTTTTTTAAAAAACAGAAATGTTTTCAATAAAACATAATTGCAATTTCTGAATGGAAATACAGCATTGTGCTGGGTTTATTCTATGAATTTATTTGTGCTCTCTTTAGTATTTTTCATTTCCTTTTATATATTTTATAAAAAAACAAATAAAACACATTTGTTATTGAAGAATTTGCTAGCAAAACAAATACGTAAAATATGTCACTCTAGCCTCATAAGTTATACCAATGCCTAAAAAATATTAAAATTTGGTTACAATAACTGACTCAATTTTTCTGTCAAATGAAATAATTCTTGGTATAAGTTTTCTCATATGACACTTAACATGAAAAACATAGACTTTACTTTTGTCATCCTTATATTAATGTTTCTTTTCTAGCAAATATCAAAATGAAATTATTTTGGTTTTGATTGTTAATGTAACATGATACATAATTAAATCCGAACGTTCACTAGGTCATCAAATACATATATACATATTCACTACAAAGCCAAATCAAAATGTCACATAATTTTAGATTAGTATTTAATAGTTATTTTTTTATAATTTTTCTATTTAGTTTAGTTTTTAATATAAGAGTACATATTTTTGCTATTATACATAATATAAGCATGCTCTAGAGGTATTTATAAATACATCTAATTATTTAGTATTAGATTGTAGTACATAAAAGGATTGGGGGAGGGGGAATGAAAACAACAAATTAAATATTTATGTTTTTGACAAAATATATTTGGGAAAATTTAATTTGATAATGTTGAAGATTAAATAATCTTTATGATACACAATAATTTGAAAGCTAGTCTATCAATAAATGTTACAGAGAATACATATGCAAATATTCTGCCCTTTACAGTTTAAAATAAATATTGCAAATACAGTGGGGCTTATATTTATATATATATATATATATATATATATATATATATATATATATATATATATTTAATGAAGTCATTAAATCCCAAAAAAAAAAAAAAAGTTTGTTATGTGGAAAATTTGTTAAGTAGAGATTCATCTTTCATTATTCTTCTGTTCTTGGTTTCAAGAAAAAGTTTCCTAAATAGAGAAATTTGCAAAATGGAGATCTGACTGTATATATACTTGTACATAATTCACTTTAGATAACACTGAGCTGAAAATATAGAACATCTTTTGAGAAAAAGTTGTAAAATTGGCAAAACATTTAAATTGACTTAGCTACAAATTATCTTATATTTACACACATTTCCCATCTCCAATACCATTTAATTAAAACTACCCTTTTTTGCTAATTCTGAAATTCCTCACATAATCTAATTCTGTAAGATTTCAGCTTTCCTCTTTGTTTACAAATTCCTCTAAAAAAAATTGTACCATGTAAATTATTCCAAACTAGACAACAATACTATGTATGATACTAAATAGTATACAGAATTATATACGAGAATGAAGTAACTGTGTCAAAATTATTTTTTGACAGACTTTACGATGCTGCTCTTCTGATGTCTCACATTTTCATTCGCGCGCTTTCAGGAAACAATTTTAAAATAACACAGCCATATATGTATTATTCATCATAAATTACACTGCATAAAATAACTGAAATCTAGCACAGAGATATTTTTTTAAAATTGGATTGTCCCTCATTTAATTTTGCATTCATAAATACAAATGTTTTGAGTGTTTTTCTCTTTTAGATTGCACCATTATTGTTTAACACATAATGAAGCTAAATGGTTTATTTCCCTTCAAACACACATATACATTGCTCCTTTATTATTAAAAAATTAATATTTCCTTAAAATCAATTTTAGGTGATAACTTCATAGTATATAGACTGCATAGCTAAATACTCATTGAAAGAGTCTGAAGGCACATAGCAGATCAACTTGCATAGCATTGTGCACTGGACCTAAATTTAATATTTATAATACTCAACATAAAAATGAAACCCCCCAAAACTCTCTCTCACAAACACATTCACAATGCTCCTTTATGAAATACCTTTAATTTAAGGTATGTGAAAAGGGATAGGGGTGGGGGTTGTTACTGAGTTACAAAAAAAGGCAAGAATTTTAAGTAATTTGTTTCAGCAGACTTGCATACCAAATTTATTTAACGTTATATTTTTTGCCTTAAAAAGTAATTGCATCCCTTTTGTTAAAATTAAAATGATTAATGATAAAAAAAAAATATATGCTTACATACTATTTTATGGAAAGAAAATTAAATTCTATATTTTTAAATAGTTAAAAAAAACAGCAAAAAAAAAACTAAAAGAGTAATATTAATGAAACAATCCTATGTCTGTCAGACGGTTGTGCTTGGCTATGTAAGGAGCATCAATCTTATATTGTAGCACTCTGTCTTGCAGAGAGCTACACTTTTCTCTTTGAAAAATTCAAGTACAAAGTAAAAAAAGATTTCAAAACCTATTGATATTTTTGGAGAACCAGCAAATTTTAATGTGTAGAAGTAAACGAATGAGTTCTTCATTGTTATCTATAAGCAACTGCATGAAAAATCGACCATTGAGAGCATTGCTGCGAATTTTTTCACAGCACAATTTAATGACTGATGCACACGATTGCTGAGATATTTTGCAACTAAACACTGTGTCTATAAATCACCCAATGAACAGTTAAAATACCTAGTACTTTTTCTTTACAATAAGGATGAAACCATGATGATGACCCACCATTACCACACTCCTTTCATAGCAACAAGCATGATGTTTGTGAGAGGAATATCTTTTTCTTAACAAATAGATTCCCCCTTAATATTTGACATCAAGCTTCTTTCAAAAAGCCTTTCTTGAATAATTTTACCTTCCTTCAGAAACTAACAGCAAAATCTCATTAGTATATATGGCAAGGCTGATTCATCAACTTGAAGAGAAAATTTGGTGGGTAACAAATATATTTGCATAAGGAAGCTTCAACATTTTTGGGCATCTTATCAATTTGCTATCATATCATTGTTTAAAAGGACATTTTTATAACATTACCATGAGGGTAGATGGTGATAAAATTAACCCTTCCTCAACAGTTGGTAGTATAAACCTTTTCATTGATGGAATGAGCTTTCCCTGATTTAGCAATTAATTTTGATACATAATAAGAGGCTATCAAACCATCATCACATTTTCTGATGAGGTTTTCGAAAGACTCAGACAGAGAGATGGTGCCTTCCTAAGCTTATACCAGATATTCATGAAAACGATAACTCTCTATTTTGTTTGTTTTGGATGAATTTTTACAAATGCTCCTAAAAACGAGACAGTCTCCATTGCCTGATTAGATAACATTTTATTACAAAACAAACACATGAACAATTGCGAGTTTGATGGTGAAGAAACAAATCAGAATTTCAAGTACAAGGAATTGTATTGCCATTTCTTTTTATTAATTGGGATTGTTGGAGGCAGCAAAATATGATGAGGGAAAGATAACTATTTCCCAAAATTAATAATCATCGTCACAACAAAAAATTAATAAGTGCACACACCTGGTTGACTGGCCAAATAACATTGAAACTGAGGGGGAATAGAAATGAAGCCAAAACAGAAGAAATTTGAGTCAAATAAAGCATTCATAATTGAAAGAACACTCAACACATACACTGTGCTGGTTGAGATTTGAGAAATATAGTGTCAACTTTTTAAGGTCATCTTGAAATGTGTGAGGGAAATCCTTGCAGAAGTTTATTTGATACTGGTACAAATAGTGTAATCTAGATAATCAATTTAATAAATTTTTTGAGAGATTTAAAATTAAGTTTGAATACCAAGACATGTTGATCACTCCTTACTGTCCAAAACAAGTTTACCATCCCTAAGCATCCTCTCACTGCCCTCATAGAGAACCAATAACACATACAAATTACAGAAAATTTCTAAAAGATTTTTTTAACTAATCCTCTTTTATTTATCCAAATACATTAGAATTAGCTCATAACTTATAAAAATAGAATATTTAATCTAATTTTTTAAAATGTGATAGGAAATTCCATAAATAACTAATCTACACATAATTTTGCCAAAACTACTGAAAATATAACGGATGAAATTGGAAGTGCCGATTAAACAGAGATACTTTACATTAAATTAAATACAAAAAATTTTCAAAACTTCAAATAAAAGTTATGCTGTTTTGATTATTACAAAACCAAATTAATTCAAAAAGAGATAAATCTATATTATTGTATTGCTAACTTGGGCAATATTTACTCAACACACAAAATAAAATATTTAACCAAAAATTTGAAAAATATAAATGAAGTAATGTAACTGTGTGTGTGATTTGAGATGCTAGCTAATCTGCTAGGATAATGTAAACTGCTGAGCAATTCAATTGGTGTGGTAGTTAGGAGAGGGGGCAGCCAGCTCATGTGTCATCCTCGTCACTTGACAATGGTTTAAAATGGTGTCCGTCGCCAAAAGCCCTCATGTAACTGAAGAGCGCAACATTAATATTCACTCACTCACTGAGCAATTCAAGGCAATATGATTTATTATAATACATTTAAATTAGCAGGAAAAAATATACACAGTAGAATGTCATTTATCCGAACGTCTTTTATCTGGACCAGTTTTTTTTTTGTTCTTTTTGTCAACTACATGTACTGTATATGAATACGTTTTCGAAAAGTGCAAAGCTCAACAGTTGTTTCACGTGATGTCAAAAGTGATGGGAAAATCCAAGGTCAGGGATATTTCGGGAATTTCAGTTGTGTCATTTGGTAATCAAATGGTCTACAGGGAAGAGATTATCGACTTTGTCCAATCAATCCCAGGATTTCAAAAATGCGATGAAGAAGATGTAGAAACCTGGATGGCATGTGATGCAGAAGACTGTGGATTTCAAATGCTAAATGATGACGAGATTGTGACTTCTGTGCAAGAAGAATCCGACCCTGTCGACGATGAAACGGATGAAGACGATGACATCACAACAAAAGTAGCAAGGGTCCATCAAATGCTGACGAGTTTCTGCGTTAGAGACAGCCATAGAGTGGTAGGAATAACAATCAGAGTGCTATCCTATTCAACTACTGCTTCCCAAGAAAATCGGAGACCTTGCAGCGAGAAAACGAAGGTGTACAATGGTACAGCAAAAAATAAATAATTATTTTTCACAATAAAGATAAAATTGTAACATTTTGCACCTATTTTGCTTTTTCTTCAAGCACGTTTCTGGCATGTGATGATTTTCAATATTCGTATAGTGTCCGGTTTCATATACTGCATGCATTCAGTTTTCAGTTATCTGGGCAATCGCGTATTCGAACAGTGTCCGGTCTCAATTGATTTCGATAAACGACGTTCTACTGTACATTCAATAACAGAAAAGATTAGCTTAAGATGTAAATGTAATATGATAATAGTAATAAACATGAAAAAACTAGTGTTTAAAAAAAAGAAATTTCTCATATGAATGATTAGTAGTTTAAAAACTTGTGATAAAAATACAATTATGGCAATCATTCCCCAAGAAATAGAAAATACAACAAGCCTTTCAACATAAAATTCATTAATAACAAATGTGAAAGTCCTTAACCATAAGTGTTTAAGCTACTTCCTATCCATAGTTTAAAATGTTCTTGCATTATAAGTGAAAAAACTTAGTTGAATTTCAATGATTTCCAATTGATTAACATTAGACCAGAAGAAAAAACCGAAGTATATCTAGTTTCTACTTATTGATATTTACAAAATATAATTTCAGCATTGGGATATGGATGAATCAAGACAGTTTTTTTTTTTTTTCAAAATGTAAAATCTTTACAATGAAGGATAGCCAAAATTATGTATAATTTATGTTTTCAGTTCCCATGCTTAAATTTCAATTTTTCTCACTCTTATCAAATTGCATAGTTCTACTTTATTTTGAACTAGTTGGAACAACCATTCTTCACACAAATTAAAATTTTTAAATAAAATCCAGCTAGCAAGGAAGAGATCTACAATTCTATTTATAAAAGCCTGACAATTTATTGTTGGGTTGAAAAGCTTTTTTCATGTTATCAGCATCAGATGGATTTTAATCCAGAAACAAATGTAGACATTACCAAAGTTCATGTCGGCAACAACTTGGAAAAGTACTTGGTCCTTGTAACTGATAAGTACCCCAAAATGAGCAAATGTCCTGTTCTGCCCTGCCAATTCTTGAACTATCAATATAAAGTTATTAATAAGGAGAAAGAAAAACTTTTACGCATACAACCCAACTGAAGCAGCGCTATCTCTGTATCAGCCGACCAACGATACAGGACCCCCCAAGCCACAGAGGCTCCAAAATGTGTAAGCAAAACATAAAATATTAAGGGGCCCCTAAAGAGTTTTTTTTATACAGGGCCTACTCAGAACTAGCTACTCCAGTGAACCCAATGGTATGAAAAAAGCCCTTGGGCTTTGTTGATGCTCATAGCAAGCTGAGACAAATCATGAACTTAAGTTGTTAAAACTGGAATGCAACATCTGGTAGAATAACAGGAATCTTCAGGAGGAAAACATTTTTACCACTGGCCTGTTTATGAATAGCAGCTCAAGTAACACAGGGCATAATTTTTTTAATGGATTAGTCTCATTCCATTACAGAAAGAAGTTAGGTCCGAGAATTCCATAACATATGTAAAGGAATACCAAGCAATAAGAAACCACATATGAAATTTAAACAATCAACATGCATTATTACAAATTGCAATAAACATGAACAAGGTTCAGAAAATAAATTAAAATAAAATAAGCTCCAAAATAATATTCAACAGAAAAACTTAAAATTGGAAGTAAGAAACTACATAATTCGCTTTAACTTGCTAGGAACAATTTTTTTATATATATAAGCATATACCTTAAATTAATTTAGCTTAGGAATAATTTTAAAAAGAAATTACAACATTAATGCTGATTGAAGTTATAATAACTAATTAAGCTTAGAAGAGTGTGAAGGCAGAAACTGATAAAGAACTTATAGGTTGAGTCCTGGGAGGACCCACTTTTGATCGCCAAATTTTGAGCGATAAAGGTTACAATATGGTAACCCTTCCATTTCATCCAAAAATTTGGATTTTCCAATCACCGAAAAAAATGGCAACCCTAAAAAAGTGGAACGTTTTTCACCTTTTCCGAAAAAACGTCTTTTTGACACCTGACTTCGCTTGAGAAGGTATGCTCTCCACCGGTTTTTGTTAAGAATGGCTTGTGAAAGGAAATTACTTGAAAGTGAGGCTACGACAGTCGAAAGATAATCCCCACAACGTAGTTCGGAGTGTGAGAAAGGGCACTTGGTTTAGCGAAAGCAAACTTGCTATAACTATTATCTTGCGTTTGACCAGATATTGGTTCGGTAAGAGCATGAATGCGTTCGTGGTGAATGACTTGAAAGTTAATAAGAATAGGTCACAAGTTGGTGGATGACAATTTTCATGAATTCCTTGCATCCATCGCAAAGGTGTATCCACCAACGGAACATGACGAAATGCAAGCGTAAGGTAAGTGCCTCTTAAAAATTTTTAAAATGATTGATTTCATGTATTTCTTCGATTTTATCTTTGCGAAACGCCCCTTTCGTCCTTTTTTAAAAATGTAAATCATGTTCTACACGCTGGTTTTAGAATGCTTTTTTAAAATGAATTTCATTGCTTTCTCCGTTTTTATCTTTATAATGATTAATTTAATGTATTTATTCGATTTCTTCTTTGCGAAACGCTCATTTCGTCCTTATTTTAAATAAATCATGTACTGGTTTTTGAGTGCTTTTTAAAATTAATTTCATTGATTTCTCCGTTTAAATCTGTTTCAAAATGATTAATTGCATTTTTTTCCTTTTTTTATCTTTGCAAAAGGCATATTTTTTCCTTTTTTTTTTTAATGTAAAACATTTACTACCAACGGTTTTCAACGGAAGTCATTCATGAATCACCATTCATTTCATGATTTTTTAACTTTTCGTACCCTCCCCCCACTTTCAGAAACCAATCGTTGCTCTTCGCCCATTTCATCCCCCCTTCTCCCCGTTGACACATACGCTTCCCAAGAGTTTTTCGTCATTGACGCCTTTTTGAAAACCTTCAATTTGGCGCTTTTTGGCGCCAAAAACACCAGTGGGTCCTTCTAGGATTTTACCAAAAAAAAAATATATCTTCAGTTTAGATTGAATTATACCAGAACATATTTATGTAGAACAGTAAAAACACAATCATGTTGCCAAACATAGAATCAATTTGAAGAATGTTTTATTTACACATGCACGCACGATTTATTCTAAAAACAATTGTAATTTTGCCACAAAGAACATACAAACAAATAAGCATAGTTATAAATAAAATGCAGGCATAAATACATACCTAGCTACTGCTCTCAATGATACAGGACCCCCCAACATGTGGAAGTAAAAAATCATGAAAAGCTATCAATAGTCCCATTAACAAAGCTTTTATTTTAAAAAAAAAAGAGCCCCCCCCCCATCCCAAGGAATCTTGATATAGGGCGTACTCATGACTAGCTATGCCAGTGATACAAAGATAATTAAAATATGATACAATCCCTAAAAACTACATGAAGAATAAACTTTTGCATTCACTCTTATTAGTATCGATTTGAGAAAGTAATTCCCATTCAGAAATGTGAAAAGCTTAATTTTTATGGTACTTAACAGCAGATACGAGAGGTCTTTGTTCTTTATAAATGTTATTTACCAAACATTCTTAAAATGTATTGGGTACTAGAATCGCTGAATGAAAAATCCACAAAATGCAAGAAAAAAATGCTGAAGCGTTTATAGCAGATTGTATTGTATTGTCGTTTTGAATGTCTTTTCTTATGTTGTGAAAGTTTGTAAAATTTTAGGGTTTTAATATGTTCTATTTTATATACTTATTGAGTATATTTATACTATTCTATGCTTATTGAGTGAAGTATCAAACAGCAAACATGTGTAAATGAGGACTTTGATCCATGTAAATAGTAAATTTTCCTTTTATATTCTTTTACAAAAAAGAAAAGATGAAGAAAAAGGCAATGAAATAAACATTGCTTTAAAAAAATGATTCATGCTTTAAAGATTGTATTTTAATGCATAAGGAATGCAATATCTATTTGCATAATTTCACAAACACATATATTGATCATACAGTTTAGCAGAATGTGTGCATACATATCAATTTTATTTGTAGTAGAAATATATAAGAAATCATTGATGCTGTGTGTTCCAGGAGATAAAAGACTTTAATAGCTACATCTACAAGAACAGGAAGTTCAAAGGAATGCATGAAACTGACCAATGAATTAATAAATAAAGTATCCCCATAACATAAACATGTATAAATTTTCTCTAGAGCAAATCAAAGAATTATATTGAAAAACTTGAGGATGGAGCTCCCAAATAAAAAGAGATGTACATTGCAACCAGGGGCAATGTATCAATAGTATAGGGACCCAACATGTGTAAGCAGTGGCAAACACAAGGGGGGGTCTGGACCCCCCCTCCCCAAAGCCCTTGATATTTTTTCCAATTGATTATAATTCTAAGTATCTAGTACGTAAAATTTAATTAAGTATTTGTTATTAATGATTAATTTTATTAATTAATGCTACTTATTTATTCAATAATTAGTCTTTTACTGTGTTTTGTTCCCGAAAATCGACAAAATCAAAAGGAGCATGATACAAGAATGGTGAATTTTCGACCCTGGACCCTCCCCTTGAAAAATTCCCATGTGCACTACTGTGTGTAAGCATACAATCATAAAATATTAAGGGATCCCAAACAAGAGCACAAGGAGTTTTTTTTTATGCAGGGCCCACTCAGGACAAGCTACGCCAGTGATTGCAACAAGAAAGAAGAATAAAAAACTTTCCAGAAAGCCTCAACTTCTTTTAGAACCCACTACCCAAAGGGAATATCAAAGTATATCATGAAGTTTAGTTTTGACGGCAAAATGAATATAAAAATAAGTTTTATTACACTATTATTTTATTTTAGATACTATTACAGAAACTATGAAAGAGCAGCTTAGTTGGAACAATTCCTCATGTATTCATAGAATTTTTGGGTATATGTGCTTTTTTTTTTACAGTTTTAGATCATTAAACAATACAAAATTTCTGGTTAATTAAAAAGCATCCCTTAATTCTTAATTGTGTGTGATTTATACATTAAATATTCTGACACGTATAATAAATGTATATATAATTCTATTTATTATAGGTGGATCATTGTTACACAGGGTTCCTGATCGACTAGAAGGTATCTGGTAATATTTAATAATTGATTTATACACTTATAATTTTTTGGCATATGTGTAATATATATATATATATAAACCATTTTATTGTAGATGGTTTTTTGGGCCATAATCTAATTTTGCATTCATTATTTCCAAGGCATCTGTAGTCATTGATTTAAGTAAAGAATAAACTGGTTACATACACAAATAAAAGGTAGTTTTCATTAATATGACAATGATAATTTCAAGAATAAAAATTAATTATCTATATAAACTATAAAAATCCTATAAATTTGTAATCTTTAGCCTATTTAAGTTTACATTTATAATTCAGTTACGTTAAAAATGCTCTAACTCATTTTTAAACGAAAATTTCATTTTATTTTTGTATTAGTTGATTTTGTTTCCAATCCTAAGGATATCCTTCTTTTGAAGGTTTTACTACATTTACTTCTCAGTAATTTCTACCTTGAAGAGGTAGAAAAATTTAAAAATAATTTGAAATTCACATGGTATCACACCAAAAGCCGTCCTCAAGTTATTCCAGACGGGATTACAGCAAATTACATATAATTTTAACTACACATTCTGTATTTTTGATGTATTGCTCATTATTTGTAGTCTAAAATTTCTATCACACTTTCTAATTCTTTTTATTAGTCTAAATATAAACTCCATGATCATATTTAGCTATAAATCGGATTTAAGCATTTTCTGACAATCATATAAATATGTTTAAATATAAATGTAATCAGAGTTCTATAGTGAATCTATAGGAGTAAGGTAAGTAATCACTCAAAAAGTTTAATTAATGTAGATTTATACTTACTTTTAAAGAACGAAGTTCACAGTTTTCTAGGCATATGGAGGAACAAAAGAGAGAGAAAAGCGCGTCACCCAACAACACATCTGTGAAGAAGCGATTCACTGATTGGTTCTAAGGACTGTAGAGCAACGTAGGATTTCGTTCCGACCGCTGGACCAATCACAGAGCGCGTCTCATCTGTTTCCACGCTCGCAATCCGTTTGAACGGTTCAGTCCATTCATACAATCCAGTAGTGGTTTAGCTGGATTTCGTTCCTAGAGCACTTGGCCCGCTAGGGCTTTGATCTCTTGTCTGGTGAATTTAATCTTGAGAATAAATTAATTATATTGGCCATTTTTTTATTTTAAGGTTTTTAAGAAAATTAATAAAAGTTTCCAAGTCTCCTCCAATAGTCTCCAAGGAATTTGGTTGATTGATTGAATATTAATGTCGCACCGTTCAGCTACACGAGGGCTTTTGGCGACGGACCACGAAATTTTGAGCCATGGTCAAGTGACGTGAACGACATCTGGCATCCCTCTCCTAACTACCGCACCACACCAACGGGAGGATGTTTCAGCTCTGGACTGATTTAACGTGCAACGCTGCCCTACACGTTGAGTCTTTAGCGGTACTGGACTCGAACTCGTGACAAGGCAAGCCACGATCCGATACCTATACCACTCGGCTACCGCGGCCACACCAAGGAATTTAGATACAGGGTTCACTCCGGACAAGCTCCACCAGTGCTGAAGACACTGGTCTTCAGCACCTCAGGATTGCCACAGTGAGTACCATTCAAATACGGCTGTCGTCTATTACAGCTTCATATTTCTGGCTGCGTCACAGACTTTGAGTGAATGAGAGTTAGAAATAAATTTTGTGTGGTTCTTCCACAATATGAAAAAAAAAAAGTCTGGAATACAATTACAACTTTTAAAAGGAATGAATACGAAAATGAATATTTAATGTCAGTATTGGGTTTATTTTACATCAGAATTTTTGAACCAGTCTTAGAATAATATTTTTAGTGTAATTAAAATATAAGAAATTTGTATGTATGTTAAAGTGGGAAAACTTCAATATCGTGGGCTGGGATTTCCCACCGCCAAATCCTCTCTTCTAGTCGAAGGTCGATCACCAAGGCGTATCCTTGAGAGGAACTGGTTTGTAGTAACCATATGTGCGTATGTGATATGATTCTCCTTAGAAAAACCCACGTAGTACAACATTGCATTCCTGACATTCGGCTTTTTTATAATAATGTTTTCTGAAAATATTACCAGTATAATTCAAATGGTAGGTTATACGATTTCTCGAAATCACATTTTAAAATTTTTTATCCTATAATCAGATTTAAAAAAAAACTTAAGGGGGACCGCCAAATGTACTAAAATGGTTAGGGTACTTTTGCACAATGAAATCACATTATTCAGGCGTAAAACTTGTGCTGAGAACGTAAATTACTCATATAAATCCGCCTTGAGATGTAGAAATATCAGAAATAGTCTAGAAAATTTTAAAATTATGAAAAATACATATATCCTTGCTTCCAGAATTTTCTGACGACATATTTGGGAAGCTTTATTACAAAATCTGCAACTGGCGCCACGTGTATGCAATCTACGTACAAATGTTTTAAAACGTTACTTTAGAATAAAATTACCGCATAAACTGCTTAAACACATATTAATAATACTATATTTCATGAAAAAGAATATTTTGCTACACGAATAATGACTTTAACCACTTCAGAAACACTAATTCTGCTTTTTTACATGAAAAATGGGGGGAGGGGTAAAAAATAAAGTAACCCTAAACTACGTCAAGAAACCACTCCCCATGACATCCTTTCGAAAAGGCAACGGTCAAGTAACCTTGAAATCAGCTGACTGTTAGTTTTTGCTTAAATTTTAGAATGGCCGGAAGAAGGATTGGGGGGAGAGGGGGACTATTTTTAG
This sequence comes from Trichonephila clavipes, assembly GCA_019973935.1. Lineage (NCBI taxonomy): Eukaryota > Metazoa > Arthropoda > Arachnida > Araneae > Nephilidae > Trichonephila > Trichonephila clavipes. The sequence continues at coordinate 19,711 of BMAU01005562.1, forward strand.
CACTGATAGTGGGGTTATTCTGGAACTTTTCTGGTCTTCAAACTTTTTATACACACAGATCTCCAAGAACTCGGGTGACCAACCTTTTTGGGAAGAGTGCCACAATTTGATAAAAAATAATTATGAGTGCCGCTTCCAACATTTCCATCAAACAAATATGGAAAAATAAAAAGTTACTTATATATAGGCTTATTGTGGAATTTTTATGCAAATAGCCCATTTTTTTAAGGGGACATAGCACATTTCGAAACCAAAAATTGTACATTTCGACATATTTTTTCGATTCAACATAAATCAATGATTTTTCCATGTTCTTATGGGTTTTTTTTTACAATTTATGCAAAAAAGTTCAAAGTTTAAAATACTTAAAAAATTTTTATCAACTTAAAAGCAAAAATTGATTAAGAACACAAAATATGCATACAAAAATTTAAAAATAAAAAAAAACTTACCTTCTGTTACTCGCAAGATAACTTTTGAAAGATGTACAGTAGAATCTTCATTTATGTATCAAATTAAAGCTAAATAAAGTCTTTATTCTGTAAACATCAAATTTTAAATTTCTACATTTAAAAAAATTTAAAAATTTAGAAATCATAAAGTTTATAATAAGTAATTTTTTTTTCCATATATCATGTTATAAAACAAAATCTATTCATTCCATTAACAAATGTGAGGTTCACAGAACAAAAAACAACAAGTACAATACCCATATAAAATTTTAGAACTCTAAAATCAAAACTTTTTTTTAATCTTGCGGGAAAGTGTGAAAAATAGAAACTGAGAAAATCACGTTTAAACCATGCATTGTAATTTTATACAACAAAATACAATTATTTAATACTTAAAATGCACCCACTTCATACGTCACACCTTCTATTTCAACAAAATGCTCCTGCATGGCTTTTTTTCGCATTCTCAAAGCTCTATGAGCATCTAATGTTGAAGACCTATACTTCATTTTGGCTTCTTTTATTCGAGCATTATCAGACTGAAAGGCATAAGTGACAGAAAAATGCCCTAATTTACAACCCAGATGTTTCATAATATCCAAACGACCAGCCATTCCATCATTATACATTACTACTGCCTCATTCACTGCAGCATCAACTATTCTCTTGGAAGATCCTGATGTTTTCGGGCAGTATTTCCATACCGTCGAGCTGAAAGACTCATTTGAGTTCTGAGTCTTTCCCCCTAAACATTTTTTCAATAACTTAGGTGAGGATAATTCTGCAAATAATGGTTTTACTGCATCCATAACAGAGGTTGGCACAATACTGTTATGTTTGTATGATGTATTTTCTGAGGATTTCTCCTTTTGGTAACTACACCATGAGGACGCACAAACGGGGCAGAAGTAATGCATTGGTTCTTCATCTGTTGAGCGGTAATGGCAATAAATGGCCCAAATGGATTTACGCATATCATCTGTGGAGCTGCAGTTCTCACGTATAGCATTTCCATAGTATGTTGTGAATTTATCTATTAATTTATCCATCAGGCGATTTTTCCCACTTATACTTTTGCCGTCTGATAGTTTTTTCCCACGATTCATCAATTTCAGCTTACGAAGTCTGGCACCCATTCGCTTCTGTATATGTCCTACACATTCAATTTTTTTTAAATTGTACGACACCGTATTTTGCAGCTCTGGGAATGTTTTAGTGTCACCATCACCAATATATTTCCCATATTTGGCATTTCTTTCCAATAATAATCGTCTAAAAATTATCTTCATTCCCTCCACTTCCATTTTATTCGAAGAACCAGAATGATTTTTGACACAATATGGTTCATGGCTTTTTCCCCCCATTTTTGATATGCTGTTCCATATTTTAGACTTTTCCACCGATCACAGCCTTTGCAATATGATGATAAAACTTCAACATCAATAACTTTACCAGTTATATCACCAATAATGCTGCAGACATCAATATGAGATGTATGGCCCCGAGTTTTCCAAGTTCCACCACCACTAACACAAATTTCATTTGTTTCGGATGCTGCAATCTCTTCTTTTGACGCTTTATTCATCGAAGCAACAGCTACAATGAAACTGGCTGATTTTATATTATTTAAAATCCTATCATAGGACTTTTTGTGAAACCGGTGGAGGCAAATCCATCACTGAACAAAAAGTTTTAATTCTACGTAGACTAACCCCAAGTGTACGCATAGCATATGTAATGCGGGTGTTTATTTCATAGTCATGGTTACTTGACTCGAACCCCGGTGAACTTTTAAAAGTTGATTGCATAGCACATGAATTACAATCAATGTCAAATTCTGATACCAATCCAAACAAAACCTTTTTCTTTCAGCTCTGCTTTTGAGCCACAGTAAAAGCATATTAAATGTTTTGAAATTTCTTTAAAAAAATATCTAGGTTTATTAATCGATATCCCTTACTTTCATTGGAGTTGCTTTGATAGGAATAGCTATCTAAACACAGTTTCTTAGATGAACCAGATGTCACATCGACAGCTACTGGCTCTAATGTTTTGTCTTTGGAATGTTGATTCCCACAAAACCGTCGTTTCTTTCTTCTATAATCCGTAGATCTTCTAGCGGATTTACTGATATTTATATATGCACAAAAATGGATAATAAAATGAAAAAAATTAATGATTACTCAATACTTTTTCGAAAACTATTATGACACGAGGCAGACTTTAGCAAGCAAAAACAACAGCGCAGTAGAAGGAAGTCGTTAAATAAAGAGCACTTTTTTAGAAGAGGAGAGGGGAAGGAAACAGGGGGATGACAGTCTGCAGGGTTACAGAGCTTAGCAAATTTCTCGCCAATATCGGCGCTTGCTTTGAATACGATGCCAATCATTCATTTTCGCATTAGACGTGGACCTGTTCACACG
>BMAU01005564.1:0-22500 GCA_019973935.1 Trichonephila clavipes
ACTTCAAATGTTAATAATTTTTTAACACATATTTAAAAACCAACATACTTTTTTTTAAAAAAAGGCTAAATTTAAAAAATTACAAAAATGTAATTAAACAATCTAAAATATGCATAAACTTTAAATAAGCAGAATGTTCTTGATATTCACAAAGTATTACTCATTAGTAGAAATAAATAACAGCATTTTAAAACTTATTGTGGGTCTTGAAAAAAGCAAACTCTCGGAAAGAATTAAAAAAACATGAAAATATTTTATATACAAAGTTGGATAAAATTACAGAAGTGAATTCTTTAGCCTGTTGTGAAAAAAAAAAAAAACACCTAATTTTAATAAATTATAAAGGACTTTTTAAGAACAAATACAGCTGTTTTTCACACAGTAGATATGTTTCAAAAGAATAAATAGATGTAAAAAACATATTGGATTTATGGAAAATAGAATAAACCTAGAGTAACTAATTCTTCAACAATATATTACAAAAATTTTGATATTTTTTACGTGATTTATACAGAAAATTGAATCTTTGTATAGTGAATTTTTCCATACAACTTCAGGATTTGCAACTTTGTTACATAAAGGTCTGACTGTATGTTGTAAATTTGAAATAAGAAAAAGGGCCAATATAAAATATCTGGTAAGAACTCTCTAGGACTTAAACTATTATGAGCAAATATTATTCATTTTCAACATTCATTTCTGGTAAATGACTGTCAGTTTCTTTGTAATTACAATTTTATCTTTATTATGAGTGCGATAATGTTTCTACAAGTCCTCTTCTAACAGAAAAACTCTTGCCACAGAATTCACATACATGAGGTTTTCTCATTTGTATGAACAAATAATGTGTTTAAGGTTGACATCTGCAAAATGTTTATTACATATTTTACATGCATGGGCTTTTCCTTTGTGTGTGTATGAAGATGCCGCTTCAGATTATAAGCTTGAGTGAAACCCTTTCCACAACAATTGCAAACATAAGGTTTTTCCTGAGTATGAGTAAATAATGCTTCCTAAGATTACCTTTTTCAGTAAAAGATCTTGTACATAAATCACAAGCATGACGTTTTTTTTCTAAAGTATGAGTAAAACAATGTGCTTTAAGATATCTTCTCTTGGCAGAAAACCCTTTTTATAGTCGCATATATGGGGCAACTCATTTTCAGTTTTGGGTGGCCATCTCATAAGTCTTTGAAATACTCTTCCTCTGTGCTTTAAATACACAAATTATCACATCTTCCCTTGCTATATGTCCTGATAAATGTTCAGTTTCACATAAACATTGTTATTTTTATGTTAACTTTTTTTAATATACAACTCATTTCAGCTTCAAATGCAATTGCTTGCCTCATACATTTTAGTCTTTTTATTTTGGCTATGAGAGGCTCATCACGAAATTGAAAAGCAAATCAGCTACAGAAAATATTTTTCCTCCTCAATAAAAACATTACCTGTAAAATTCAATATCATTTTAATACTTAAAAATTTTAAAACTTTTAACAAAGATAGATACATTACATTTGAAACACTTAATCTAGCAGGTAAATAAAATATGTCTTTCAATATTTAACAAAAAAATATATGAGGTACTTACGTACTATTGAAACAATGCCAACAGCAAGATAACTTGCCAAGTTGACAACCTGATTTCGTATGTGTTGTACACGCTGAATTGGCAATCATAACCTTCGTTTCATATAATGTCCTCAATATGGTAGCGATAATACATAAGCATCAAAAAAGATAACGAAAAGAATAAATTAATCAATGAAGAAACCATGTAAGTTTCTCATATTCTAGATCTACATATGCATAATTACACTATTTTACATACATAAGGTCATTTATGCCTGTAAAAAAAAGTATACTTAAAATAATATGGGTACTCATGTATTTATCACAACTGCATTGGTGAGATTAAATGAAACAAAGCACATGACTGCCAATTCGGCGCACACAACACATGTGAAATCACAGTTGCCAACTTAGCAAAGTTATTTTGAACATTGGCATTATTACAATAATATGCAGAAACACATGTTATTTTTCTGTGTGAATAACTTAATAAATCTTGGAAATATTACTAGTAGAATAAATACTGAATAATTACACCCCTATCAAGTCAGATGTTGTTTTTAATCTGGGTAGTCATTTTTAAAAAAATCAATAAACTCAAAGTTGTTAAGTAAGGTGAACTTGGATCCTGAGTTTCAAGAATTTTTCTTGACATAATACATATGTAAGTAATGCAAGTAATTTATTTAAATTCTTCTAGTGCAATCATTACTATTGTGCTTTGTCTTATTTTACAGGTGATACTTTATCAATAGTTAATTAAAAGGGATACCACTAAAGATTATTTTGAACTATGATTTTATTAATGAAATATATGCATCTATATTCAAAGAATGGTGCTTATGTATCAGTATCCCCACAGCAAAGTTGGTGTCATGCAAATCGCACCATGATATCAAACAAAAGATTCTAATGTGTTTTAATTGAAAAGAAACAAATAATCGGTCAGATTTTAGTTGAAAATGACACAATTTGCATGGCACCAATTTGGCTGCGGGAATGCAAATACCTTAGTACCAAAAATACATTATAATACATAAGAACATAAATTGGTACTTTCGTATTATTGCAACAGTCACAAACTCTATTAATAACTTGCCAAGTTGGCAACTCCATTTCCTGAGTGTCTCACCTGCTGAATTAGGAACCAGGTGCTTCGTTTCAAATAATGTCGCCAATAGGTGGCGATATCACATAACACCCAAAATTTGTTTTTATGATATAAAAATTTTAGTGAGAAGTTGAACAATACTGTTAGGAACATTTTTAAAATTTCAGAAAAATATATACCAAAATGATCAGAAATTCTTTCAATAAATAAAATTTTAAGTAAATTTGAAACTTTATTAGCTTTTAAGACTTCAATTTTTAGTAATAGATAATTAGGTTTACATATACTTACATCAACACTAATTAAATTGATGTCACTTGTAGCAATTATTTTAATAAGAAAAATAAGTTGATCAACTTGGAAAGGTAACTTAGCAAAAAAAAATAGTAACAGAAATTGTATGATTATGTCATCATACATTAATTGATAAGCACGTTTACTGTGCAAATATATTCAATGTAATTGCATGAAATTGCTGTTTGCCGTATTCAGGTGTTCATTAACATCTATATCTGAACGGTTACATGGATCAAAAGTGCTTTATAAACATAACCAATAAAAAACCACTAAATAATATATGATAAAAATAAATGTTTTAATTTTCAAAACTGTACTAAAAGAAAAAGTAATTAGATACTTGAAAAATGAGTGATTTATCCATAAGGACATACACGATAAATTAATTGAGCAAAAAATAAGTAATTGTAATTAAGCATTTCAAGAACGGAAAGAATAATGCTCACATTTTGCAGCAGAGAAAAACCATCATTCCTAAGATAATTTCACTTCATGAGAAAGTCGAACAGGCAGTCGGAAAGGAACTCGGCTAATTCGGAATTTTTCTTCGCTAAAAAAAAAAAAATTGCAATGATAAGAAATTATTTAATACTGTAAAATATGAGAGCTTTTGCTTTTGCGACCGCTTGTTTTGATTGGTTGATTGAGATACGGCGAAATATAAAGTAATACTGTCAAACATTCAATCCAAATTTTTTCCATAATTGCCCAGGATCAACAGAGATATGAAAGGAAGACGATTTGTGAGAATGACATTCACAACATAACTTTAAAATTCTAAGTAATAAATGCAATCACTCGCGTAATAAAAATATTTTACAGATGTCTCCAAAAACTTAATTTCCCAATAAATGGAAACACGCTACTATCTCTACTTCCCAAAATGTTCAAATTCAAATTAATCTCGAAAACTACCCCCGCATCCATTCTTAATACAGTTTCTAAAATATTTGGGATATACCTTTACAAAGGATTGAACATAGGAGAAACAACAATATCCTCCTTGCCACCCTGTTGGAGTTCAGGTAAAACACAACATAATTTATTAACACATAGAATCATTAATGCCATGACAGAAGAGTACAACTTAAACTAATTACCAGCAATGTTTTCCTTCTCACTCAGAAAGCATTCAACTGTTCTCAGCATGATAGGTTCATCTATAACATTATATACTTAACTACCCCCTAACTTTTGAATATAATCAATAAATACATCAAAGATATCTTTTTTAATTTGAAAATACAAAACTTTATGAAAAATGCTTAATTTGAGCAGGTACGCCTCAAAGCATCACAAATGATTTTTAAGTGGCGCGCTTAATCGTAGGACAGAACTCAGAACCTTTGGATTCGAAACCAAGTAACTTAACCACTATACCAAAATAAGCTCTTAAGTATGGAAGTTGTTACTGGCTTATATAAATGATTACGCTACACGCTCCCCTACCAGTGGGTTGGTGGTTAGGCGAACGAACTATTTAGTTGTTCTTGCAAGCAATTAGTTGTTCGTATGAATTGGAGGAGTTGCGTCAAGTGAATTAATCAACTTTGATAGCTGCATCAAGTGAATTTTAACGAGAGTTGTTAGTTGCTCTTTTTGTGAATAGATGTCAACATGATAGTTTAGAAGGTTTCTTTAGCCCAGCCAGGGTCTCCGATGAAGTGGCGCGCGTAACAGGTGGTCAGAATCCGGGACCTATGGATCCGAAACCGACTAACTTAACCACTATACCAAAATGATCACTTTAGTACGGATGCTGTTACTGGCTTATATAGATGATACCGCTACTATATTTCTATCAGAGTGCCGAAGAAATGGTCAAAAAGGGAAGAAATCAGAGACAGAAAACAATGAATAATAAGTGATATTTATTTTTAAATAACAATCGAAAACAACGTCTGCTTAGTAGATTCTAGGATCACGCGATATATGATAAAAGACGTCTAGGAACAGAGTCAATGAGAATACAGATAATTTCAAGATTGTTTCGGGTCGTTTATTTTCGAATCGACCCAATCTTTTTCCACGCCCACTTTCTGCGTTGATTGGTTTCGACCAATCACAACGCAGCAAGCAGGGCATTTTTCCATCAGTGAGCGGACTTCGTCCGCTACTGTTTTTCAGCAGATATGTTCTGCCCATCTTAATATTATTCCAATCATTTATAAATTTTTCTCTTGTACTTTATGTCACCCCACTAATTCGGCTCTAAATTTATCAATTCTGATGAGGAGGTACGTCCCCCTTATAGGGACAGGAACTTCGTAAATTACATGCCACTTGCCACTTGCTTGATAATTTCAAGAACAGCACTGACTAAGCACATTTATCAACTGACCTTCTGTAGCTCTAAAAGCGCAATCTTTCCTTTTCTCTACTTTGCTTCGTTTACATAAATTTATTGTAATTTTAAGATTTGGAATGTAGACTAAGTGGCTAAATCATGTGGTGAGTCAAATTTTCATTAAATTCTTTTTCTTATGAATCAGGGGTGGCTAACACACGGCACGTGTGCCACAAGGTGGCACGGTGGAGTCGTAACAGGGGTACGCAAAGACCTAATGTAAATTTAAAAACATTAAAAAGAAATAACTTTTTTTCTTCTAATTTTATTGAAATAATGTTTCAGACAAAATCCTTAAAATTTGGATCAAAATATGCTTGTGAATAATTTTTTTTTCTGTTATGAACCCAATAAAAAACATATAACGCAAAACTAGCTAAAATGTACCTAGAAAAATGCAATTTTGTAAGCATCTTTAAGAGCTCATCCTAATATATATCACTTATAAAAAAAGAAAACAATTCATCTAACTGAGTGAACTTGTAAAAAGCTTTTTCAATGAAACATAGGTTTGTATTTTTGTCTTATTTATTATATTATATTTAAATTTCGACCACATGAACTTGCATTAAATAAGTGCTATTTGCGCAAGAATCCAAAAATAGGCCTATAAGTAAAATTTTTCGCTTTGTGTTTGTATATGTTTGTAAAACAAGTTCACACACATGATTTTTTTGCATCAAATAGTAACACTCTCTCCAAAAAGGTTAGCCACACCTGATATAAATAGTGATATCTCATTTTTAAAAGTTTAATTTAATATTTTTTGCGCAGAATATAATTGTTTATTCGACAACCCTCGAGCAAAATTTTGAATTTTTGATTGGAAGAATAGATAGTGAAATCTTTTTCTTAATTAGATTTAGAATATAACTTATTTTAAGAACTTATCAGATGGTGTACTGAGAGATGATCGCTTGTCTTTCCTGGTCAACCATTTGGCATAGATCATCTTTTGAATTGAGTTGTAATAGGGAATACAAGCGATGACTAATCAGCTCCAACAGTATTCGATTGGTGAGAAATAAGGAAGAGTGGTGGTCATTGAAACATATATACATCTTGTAAAGATCTTTGGCTAAAGCTTGTAGGGAGGACGGGCTGAACGCTATCCTGCTGGAAAAGAACTCTAAGAAACTTACAAAGGGAAGTAATTTTTGAATAAATGGTTAGAATTTTTCGTTTCACTGAAGCTAAAAACAGAGAAGGTGATAGATCATGCACAAACGATGTCCAATAATCCTCCAGAAGTGTTTGTTTCGTGAGAGATAAGAGCAGAATGATTCAAGGAAAGCCTTTGCACATACACGCAGTTAAAGGTCGGCCATTATCTTTTGAAAGTACAGAATAGTCACCACATGCTGTCTTACACGAGGGAGTCCCAAACCATTGTGTCTTTTGTCACGTGATGAGGCAGCTGGATGTCACGTGTCCACAGATGCAGCTGGATTGTATCTGTCACCACGTCACTGTCACAGTATTCACGGCGACTATCGTTAAACAAACAGAAGTGTGACTCTCGTTTGAGAACACGACCGTTAAGACACGTACAGAATCACAACATTAAGTGATAATGAATTTTTATTAATTATCATTAAAGTATCGTATTGTCATCGAAAAAAATTGGGTATATAAGATTTCAGTTCAACAGAATGCCTTAAAACGTGAGAAAAAAAATATTTTAAACTTTTCACCCAAATTGCAAAAATTGAAACCAAAGTGGCTCTGTATCTGTAATTCTTTAAATAATTAGTTTAAATCAATTAATTTTAATTAATTATGATCAAATTATCGTATTTTTACTCAAAACAATGGTCTATAGAAAATTTCAGCTCAAATGAGCGCTTTAAAATGTGAAAAAAAAACCTTTTCAAGTTTTGACACAAGACGTCAAAAGGATCGCTAAGTCGCCAAAAAGGATGTCAACGTGGATGTATTTGTAATTCTTTAAATACTTAGTTTTAATTATTTAATTTTTATTAATTATAAATAAATTACTGTATTGTCATCCAAAATAATCATGTATATAAAATTTCAGCTCAATTGAGCGCTTTAAAATGTATTTTATTAACGATTGAAAATTCCATCAAGATAAATAAATATATAAGAGAGTGTAAGCTATATAATAGTAGGACTTGAAAAAACTGACATTGCCATTATATTTAGTGAAGCTTGTTGGACTATTGTTTTGATGAAAAACATTTCAAGTCACCAATCTGCCAGGATGTTAAAGATTATGACTTAATATCTAATGCTAACTGGATTTTGTTCTTATGCTAATAGATGGCGCCTGTATCTCTCATTTGTATTTGTGGTTTTCTCATGTATTTTTTACTCTAGCTCTTGTCACCAAGTGTGCAGGTTGTATCCTATTTATTTTTCGTTAATAATAAAACTTAAACAGGTTATGGGTACCAGCACAAGCTTAAACCATGCTTGAAGTATCAAAGCTATGAGTCTTTTATGATAGAAAAGGCAGAGATATTTCTTGGAGGCAACAAGTCACGGCAAAGTTTCGCCGATCGGTGTTTTGGCGGGAAGGTGGTGTGATCGTGCCGCCATTTTGAAGCGATAGAGGAAGAAACAGAAGAGGGTTGTTGTTTAGCCTAGAGATACTGATACGGATTATTTAAGAAACTTACAAGTCTAAATTTTCTAGAAAGGAAATAAGTATGGATTTCAGCCGTCATATTAAGCCTTTGACCGGAGAAATAAGATTGGCCGATGTGGAAACGGAAGATCCGCGACCTACTTGACTACCACGAAGGAGCTATCGAGGTCATAGATGGCAAGCTGAAAAAGCCAGAATCCATAGATGCTGATGCTCAAGAATCTGTAAAAAAACAGCATAAAGAACGCTGCTGTAGCGACCTTACAGCTCAACAAAAACGACTCCAAAAACTGAACTGAATTGATCTGTTATTCTTGTAACGTGCCTGGTCACCATGTGTTGTAGTTTTTGGAAGCTTACCTCTTAATTGCTCATTTAATCTTTTATCTTTAAAGTTAATAAAGGTTTATTGTTATTTAATTCAACCGTGTTGTAGTGAAGAATGTCTAACCACGCAACGCGGCAGTGGTGACCCCTTTTGGACTTAAAAACACGTAAGCTATTCTGTTCTACTGGCGAATGCAATACAAATTCTTCTACTACGGATGATCAGTACGTAGCGAAAGATTTTTTTCTCCTTCTCCTCAAGGCCACTTGAAGCATCTGCTCGGAGATTCGTTTCGCTTCCTGCTTATTCAACAATATGACTAGTGAAACCGTTGAAGTCGCTCGTATTGCGTTGCGGCTGCCGCCGTTTTGGAAATCCAACGTTCGTCTGTGGATTGCGCAATGCGACCATGCATTCACATTCAGTGGTATCTCCAGTGATGATACTAAGTATTCTGCTTTGGTTGCGAACCTGGATGCTGAAACTCTCCTACGTGTCGGACATTGTGTTAAGCCCTCCGAACAGTGACAAATATCACACACTCTCGCAGCGGCTCATCACCCAATTTAGCGACTCGAGACTCAAAAAAATTAAGAAACTGCTTACTGACCTTCAGCTAGGAGATGAGAAGCCCAGCCACCTGTTGCGAAAAATGAAAGAGCTGTCTAATGGCCAACTCCAGGATGACTTTCTGCAAAGTTTGTGGCTTCAAAGAATACCACCACATATCCAGACTGTTTTGTCTGCATCCTCAGAGCCTTTGGATAAACTGGCTATCATCGCTGATAAGGTTTCTGAGGTTGTTGGTGCGTCCTCGACTATCTGTGCGGCCACAACTGTTCCGCCACCATCCCAGTCATCTTCATGCAGTGCTCAGCCAACCATGGACTCTCTCGCCAGGCAGATCCAAGAGCTGTCTCTACAAGTTGCTGAACTGACAAGAGAGCGCAATTCCTCTCGCCACCAACGATATAGTTCTGACCGCCGGAGATCACATTCACGCTCTAGGAGTGTCAATAGAGGAAGTGGCATCTGCTACTATCATCGCCGTTATAAAGAGCTGGCCCGCAAGTGTGTTTCACCTTGTGCATTTGTGCAAAAAAACGAGTAAGCTCTGTCATAGCTGGAATGGCAGAGCCCTCGCAACATACCAGCCGGTTATTTTATTAGACCGCAAGTCTGGCCAGAAATTTCTCATAGACTCTGGAAGTGAAATCTGTGTCATCCCACCTTCTCCAACTATGAATAAATCACCTCAGTCTAACTTCTCCTTATTTGCTGCTAATAATACCAAAATTCCAGCCTATGGTATGGTCCGTAAAGAACTGAACCTGGGTCTGAGGCGACCTTTTATCTGGACTTTCATAATTGCTGATGTATCATCTCCTATAATTGGTGCTGATTTTCTAAAGCACTTCAACCTTTTAATCGACCTTAAGAAAAAAAAGGTTGGTGGATGTGGAAACTTCTCTTTTCACTTCTTGTGTTTTTTCAAATATTGTACAGCCCTCAATCCTCACTGTAGATGCAAACATTAGTTTTAAAAACATCTTATCGGAATATCCAGACCTCAGCAACCCTTCTTTAATTTCCAAATCAGCATCACATGGCACAGTCCACCATATTATTACTAGTGGCCCACCAGTCACTGCCAGGCCTAGAAGGGGCTACACCTAAACTGTATGATGCAGTGAAGGTAGAATTTGAATTTCTTCTTGCTCAAGGCATTATTAGACCTTCCAAAAGTCCCTGGAGTTCTCCTCTTCATGTTGTGCCCAAATCTGACTCTACAGTTAGACCTGTTGGGGATTACAGGCAGCTGAATTCTGTTACTGAGTTCGACAGCTACCCCATGTATTATTTGAATGACTTTGCTCATGCACTACATGGCAAGAGGATATTTTCCAAAATAGACATTTTTAAGGCATTCCACCAAATCCCTATAGCTGAGTGTGATATTCCTAAGACAGCTGTAACAACTCCATGGGGTCTTTACGAATATACCCATTTGTGTTTTGGCCTTGTGAATGCACCACAAACCTTTATGCGATTCATGCATGAAGTACTAAGAGGACTTCCTTTTTGTTTTGTCTACTTGGATGATATTTTGTGTTACTCAGAAAATGCTGAGGAGCATCGTTATCACTTAAGAACTATATTCCAAAGACTGAGCTCATATGGTTTAAAACTAAATATTTCTAAATGTGTATTTGGTGTGACTGAACTCATTTTCCTTGGCCACCTTATCACTCCTGATGGCATTACGCCATAGCCTGACAAAGTTCAAGCAGTTCTTGATTACAAACAACCAGAGACTGTTGGCTCTCTGAGAAAATTTTTAGGACTGTTAAATTTTTATAGACGTTTCTTGCCCAAAGCAGCTGAACAACAGTATCTTTTAAGTGAATTTTTAAAAGGTTCTAAAGGTAAGAAGGACTCAAAGCCTTTAAACTGGTCTTCTGAGGCAATTACAGCATTTCAGAGGTGTAAACAAGCTCTTGCTGATGCTGCACTTCTTGCTCATCCTTCACCTTCTGCCCCGCTTGCTCTTCATGTGGACGCCTCTGATTATGCCATAGGAGGTGCACTTCACCATGTTGTGGACTCTGAGCTACAGCCATTGGCTTTCTTTTCCAGAAAACTTACTTCATCTGAAAGGTCTTACAGTGCCTACGACCGTGAACTCCTTGCTATCTACTCGGCTATCCGACACTTTCGGTATATGCTGGAAGCTAGAGATTTCACAGTGTTTACTGACCACAAGCCCCTCACTTATGCTTTTAGGAAAAAAAGTGACAAGTGTTCTCCACGGCAGATCCGTCAGCTGGATTTCATCTCTCAGTTCACCACAAATATTGTACACATTCCAGGATCTGACAATATTGCTGCTGATGTTCTCTCTCGTGTTTCTGCAATCACCTTCCCAAGTCAAATTGACTATGACTGTATTGCTGAGACACAACAGACTGATCAGGAGCTTCACACCCTAATAGCATCTGGAACTTCCTTGGAACTCAAAAAGGTAACTTTTCCCAATTCGTCTACTGAAATTATGTGTGATCTATCAACGGGCACAGCCAGACCCTACATCCCAAAACATCATCGCCAAGATGTTTTCTCTGCTATGCATAATTTATCCCATCCTGACATACGTCGATCAGTACATTTGATGAAGCAGCGTTTTGTTTGGCCATCAATCTCATCAGATGTAGCTAAGTGGACAAAACACTGCCTAGCTTGCCAAAAATCCAAAATTCATCGTCATACTAGATCACCTCTTTCATCATTTCAAGAACCTTCCCAACGTTTTGATCATGTTCATCTGGATCTCATTGGACCTCTACCTCCATCAAATGGCTACACCTATTGCCTGACAATGATTGACCGTTTTTCGAAATGGCCAGAGGCCCAACCTCTCAAAGACATAACTGCTGAGACTGTGACTGATGCCTTCTTTTCCTCTTGAAAGTCTCGCTTTGGAACTCCTGCAATTCTCACAACCGACAGGGGCAGGCAGTTTGAGTCCTCGCTCTTCAAAGCTCTTAGCAAACTACTTGGTGTTCAGAAGTGTCGTACAACTGGATACCACCCTCAAGCTAATGGGATGATCGAAGAATTGCACCGCCCATTGAAAAGTGCAATCAAGTGCCATGCTACTGAGCGTTGGACAGAAGTACTCCCTATCATCTTACTTGGTCTACGAGCTTCTCTTAAAGAAGATACTCTGTGTACCCCAGCTGAATTAGTTTTTGGGACCACTATTCGACTGCCAGGGGAGATGTTTGACTCTTCCAAGCCAGATGATGATGTTGTGAATTTTGTTTCGAAACTTAAGTCTCACATGCAATCACTCCAACCTAAACCACCAAAACACCATGGCAAACGTCCAGTTTTTATCCATCCAGGACTGTTGGAAGCAACACATGTTTTTCTTCGCCGAGACATGTTACGTCGTCCACTTCAACAACCCTATGATGGCCCTTTCAAAGTCTTACAAAGGAAGGATAAAGTGTTTTTCCTTGACATCAATGGTAAACGGGTATCTGTATCTATTGATAGATGCAAACCTGTCTTCTTTCTTAACACTGAGGACTTGCAACTACCTCAAACCAAGAATGAAAAACCTGCTACTGTGGAACCTAATGCAACAGCTTCAACACCTGCTACTGTGGAATCTGATCCAACAGCTTCTACGCCTACCCAGCCATTTACACGTTCTGGTCGCAAAGTTCATCTTCCAACTAGGTATCGTTGACACTGGAAGGGGAGTATGCAGCGAGACCTTACAGCTCAACAAAAACGACTCCAAAACTGAACTGAATTGCTCTGTTATTCTTGTAGCGTGCCTGGTTCACCATGTGTTGTAGTTTTTGGAAGCTTACCTCTTAATTGCTCATTTAATCTTTTATCTTTAAAGTTAATAAATGTTTATTGTTATTTAATTCAACCGTGTTGTAGTGAAGAATGTCTAACCACGCAACGCGGCACTGCTATTTGTACAGAAAAGCAAATAGTTATGCGAAATCAATGATCGCAAGTACTGTCACTGATGCTGTGTATCAAAAGATTATGGACAAGGAGACAGCCTTTGAAGCTTGGGAATCATTGAGGAAGCAGTTTGAAGCAACTTCAAAAGATCAGTTGTTTAAAATTTGCAGAGTTTTTGCATTCAGCTGGGTTCCAGGAGAGGATATCTCCACACACATTGCAAAGCTAAGTAATCTTTGGAATGAATTGAATAACGGACTTGAGGCTAGAGAGGAAAGTAAATTGCCAGATTTGATGCTAGTCTGTAAAGTTTTACATATTTTGCCTAGTCAGTTTGAAACCTTTAAATCCAGTTGGATGTTGTTGGCTAAAGATGACAAGAAATCATTTGAAGAATTGACAGTGCAAAAAGCCCAAGAAGCCTTAATAGCTACAAAATTAGAAAGGCCCAAACAAGAAGGCAAATATAAGTCCAAGTCAAGAAAAGAAGATAGCTGCAATTACTGTAAACGAAAAGGACATAGGGTAAAAGACTGTAGAAAGTGGATTTCAGATGGAAGACCATCAAAGAATAAATTGAGTGATACACAATCAAATACAGTATCAGCGAACATAGCATTGATGTCTATATCTGAGGAAGTCTGTACATATCAAAGACTAGCCTGACATCATATTGGATTGACAATGGAGCTACTAGGCATGTTACGAACTGCTACACATATTTTGTTGACTTGATAAAATTTGATAGTCCTTGTGGCATTAAAGCTGCAGGAAATGAAACATTAGCTGCCCTTGGAAAAGGCACAATAAAAGTAAAATCGACCATTAATGGAAAATGCCAGGAAGTCATTCTAAAAGATGTTTGGTATGTTCCAAAGATTAATAGAAATTTATTCTTTGTACTTGCCGCTCAAGACAGAAACCCAAACAGTGAATTTGTGTCGACTCCTACTAAGTGCTGGTTAAAAGTCAATGATGATGTGGTGCTCTATGGCTCTCGCAATGTAAATGGTTCCTTATTCAAAGCAAATTTTGAACCAATTTTGCCCAAAGAAATGATAGAAGTTCATACTGTTATAGCAGACAGCTCTTTGCTACAGTTGTATCATGAAAGATGGGGCCACCAAGATAAACGTCACATCCGAAACATGCTTGAAAAGGAATTAGGCATCCACATCAAGCTAGATAAGGAATTATGTGAGCTATGTATTTACGGCAAAGCACACATACTATCATTTGGCACCAGGGAGAAAGCCTCTGAGCCTGGTGAACTAATTTCTGCAGATGTTTGTGCACCATTTGATGAGTCATTTCAGAAGAAAAAGTACTTGGTTGTATTCAAAGACAGCTTTACAAAGTTTCGCTATGGTTACCTAATAAAAGAGAAGTCAGAAGTAAAAAAGGTGTTAGAGCACATGCTTGCACATACAAGGACACTGGGATATTCTGTGAAAGAATTCCTCCGCGATAATGGTGGAGAATTTGATAACAAAGATGTTCAAGAAATTTTGCATTCAAATGGAGTTACTCAAAGGCTCACAGTACCTTACACCCCAGAAAAAAATGGAGCCAGTGAACGAGAAATGCGAACCACCATTGAAATGGCCAGAACACTCAAATATTCAAATCCTGAGGTCAGTTTCCTTGCAGCTATCTGGGCTGAATTAGTTAACTCTGCCATATATATACTAAACAGAACAGGAAAGTCGTCAATAGAAAATACAAGTCCATATGAGCTTTGGCTCAAAAAGAAACCCCGGTTAAAACACCTGCGCATAATAGGATCTCCAAGCTATGCTCATGTTCCAGCTCAGAAGAGAAGGAAAATGGTCAAGAAGGCCATCCAAGGGTACCTTGTGGGATATGATGGAGATGAACGATTAAGAATCTGGCTAAAGAAAGAACACAAAGTAATTTTATCTAGAGATGTAATCTTTCAAGAAAAAGCAGGGAAGTGTGATGACCGTACATAATTAAAATTAGAAGACAGGATAAAAGGAGATACAAATCAGGGAAAGTATGAAGAGCAGCTGATAAAAAACTGAGGACAATCCTATAGAAAAGACACTAAGCCAAGAAGACTTAAGTGATTCTGAGACTGATAGGGAAGAAGATGCTGAACCTACATTAGATAGACAGCTGAGGAACCGCTCACTTCTGCAGAAACCAAAACGGTTTGAGGATCATATTATGGAAGCAGATTCATATTTAGATGACTATAATCCTGAAACATATGAAGAAGCAATAAACTCCAAGGACAGCACAAACTGGAAGAAAGCCATGGAGAGTGAAATGAATTCATTAAGTGAAAATCACATACTTGGGAGCTATCAGACCTACCAGTTGGAGCTAAAGCAATACCCTGTAAGTGGGTTTATAGACTCAAAACAAATCCAGATGGCAGCATCAATAAATATAAAGCAAGACTGGTTGCAAGAGGCTTTAGTCAACGCCAGGGCATTGATTACAGTGAAACATACAGCCCAGTAGCCAAATTGGGAACAATACGGACAGTTTTAAGCATTGCAGCTGAAGAAAAGATGCACTTGATTCAATTTGATGTATCAACAGCATTCCTTTATGGAGATCTGGAGGAAACCATATTTATGAAACAACCAGAAGGTTTCAAAGCAGGCTCAGGAAGAGTATGTAAACTCAAGCGCAGCCTGTATGGTTTAAAACAATCACCACGCTGTTGGAACAAGTGTTTTGGTCAATTTTTAACAGATCTTGGCTTTAAAGCAAGTGAAGCTGATCCATGCCTATACATTCGGGAAAGAAAAGGTAGAAAATTATTGATAGTGTTGTATGTTGATGATGGATTAATTGCTGCCACTGACCAACAAGATTCTGAAATGTTCATCAAGGAGTTGAAAACAAAATTCAAGATATCAGTTGGAAAAGTTTCCTGTTTTCTAGGGCATGAAATTGAGCATCATAAAGACAACTCACTAACTATCAATCAAAAAGGATATGCCAGAAAAATACTTAAATGTTTTGGATTTGAGGAATGCAAACCTGTGGCAACGCCCATGTTAAAGGATTGCAGAATGCAAAAGTCTGAAACCAAAAACTCTGATTTTCCATATAGGCAAGCTGTTGGTGCCCTTATGTATCTGATGGTGGGAACAAGGCCAGACCTTGCATATAGTGCAGGATTTCTTTCGAGATCACTTGAAAACCCATCTGCAGAAGATATAGTCAAGGCAGTGGTTCTCAAACTTTAACTATTGGCGACCCGAATATCAATCATAATTTTTATCGCGCCCCCCTAAAAATAATAAGGTATTGAATGCGATAATAATACACTTTTTGGCGCTAAAGCTACAATATGATCATAGTTATAAACTTTACAAATTAAAAGATAAGTATTAAATTTTGTATAAGTGTTACTTTTAAGTATATATATATATATATATATATATATATATATATATATATATATATATATATATATATATATATATATATATATACACTGCTCAAAACAATTAAAGGATATTGTAAGTTTTATATAAAATGAAGATATAAGCGAAATGGGTTTTGCCGAAAATGGAAGAAAAGAATCACAAATGCAAATTTTTCTGATTTTCAAACTGTGGAGTATGCTAACTTTGAGTTCGACGTCAAAAACGTAGCTTCAGCGGCAGCGAAAGAAATTTAACTTTCAACTGAAATGATGACAAGGATGATCGGCATACAGTGACTGCTTTGTTTCGATGAGTACGATGTCTCAGTGAAGTCATTTAACCGATTCAGAAGCTTGGAGAGTTGTTGGTAGGTTAAAAGTAGGCCAAACTCAAGCCGAAGTAGTGCAAGTCATTGGAGTGTCACAAAGTGTGATTTCCAGGATCTGAACCGTTTTTTGGAGACTGGAAGTGCAGGCCGAAGACCAGGACAAGGTCGTAGACGGGCAACAACGCCCAATAAATATCGTTATTAAGTGTTAACGGCTCGTAGACACCGAATTAGGAATGCTATTATTCTCCAACACCTTCGCTCTGCTACTGGCACCATGTGGTTTCAACTCAGGCTGTCCGAAACCGGCTCCATGGTGTAGGTCTGTATGCTCGCCGACCGATGGTATGTGTGCTAGACTAACATCGCAGACCGCAGGGAGTGGACAACAGACCATGTGAACTGGAGGAGAAATGAATGGAGCAATGTTCTTTTTTCGGTTGATTTGTTGAATCGGGCGCTCTCGCGCCAAGTGTTTTCTCGCCAAATCTGGTAACCCTTCTGAATTTGTTTTTCAGTGAAGAAGAGTAGTCTTTTGGCGAAATTTTGAGCATGCGCAGTAAAGATTTCTTTCATTTTAACAGTTTTAACGATATCGCGGCAAGTTAGTGCATTCGTAATTCGTTTTTGTATTTTAACAGTTTAATTCTTCAACGGTCTTTCTCGCGCATGAGCAGAAAGCTTTTATTACTTTAAAAATTCCGTTAATGAGGAAACGGTTATTTTTTTTGTTCCGGTTGGGTCAGCTGTTCGGCTTCGTTTTCTTCGTTTTGGGAATTACTTTTTACAGGTAATATTTTTATTTCTTTCTCCACATAAATTTCAAAAGATTGCCATGATGTCCAGCGATATTCTTAGGATTAATTTGAATGAATGCATGAAAAGATACGATTACTATTGTTAAAGGTTTTTGTGCCATGTTGCCTGTCCTTAAAAAAGAAAGCTGTTTTAGAATGGTGCATAAAAGAAGGTTTGATTGGATCATCGTATGTATGTCCGAAATGTGGAAAAAGTATGGAATTGAGAGAAAGAACGGGTAAGAAAGTAAATGATCGTTTTTGAATGGTACTGCAAAATTCAGTCCTGTGTGATAGAGGATACCCATCATGTGTTTAGAAGTGTAAAGAAATGGTTTTGGTTTGAATTGAGTAATATGGATTTTTGTGCACCGTTTTGTTAGTGATGGAAAAATAAAAATGTTTTGGAAGGTGCTATCAGAAATATGCAGTAGCACACTGGTATTATTTCAGTAGGCAACTCATCGTCATCATAAATGTTGGGAATAGCAGCATTTTTTAAAGGTAAGTGAAATTATTTCCATTTTTAAATGCCTGATTTTTGCAGCGATTTTCAGTTTCAAAACTTTAAAATGCTACTTTTTTAATGATTTTCCTTCCTCCATCTTGAATTCCGCGCTCCGGCGTTGCGTGTTGTGGTAGGGTTGCAACTCCAAAACACAGCACGCAAAAACGCGCCAAATTGGCGATTTTTCAAAATTTGGCGGAGAGGCTCCCGATTCGACAATTTCACCCTTTTTTCTAACGAGTCCCGTTTTTCTGTTCATCCGGATAATAGGTGCATTTTCATCTGGAGGGACCGTGGCCGTAGGAATAATCCAGCGTTCGTGCACGAAAGTGTCAGATTTCGCGGTGGGGGAGTGTTGGTGTATGGTGACATCTCCATTGACGGGTGCAGAGACCTCTACATCATTCGTGATGGACCTCTGACTGCTCGCCGATGTAGGGATGAGATCCTCAGACCTATTATAGTCCCTTACGCTACAGCAATCGGAGATGACTTCATTTTAATGGACGATAACTGCAGGCCACATCGTGCTAACCTGGTGGAAGATTTCCTTTTCGAGGAAAGAATCAAACGAATGGAATGGCCAGCGTGTTCTCCAGACATGAATCCAATAGAGCATGTTTGGGACGCTCTAGGAAGACGAGTTGCTGGCCGCCAACCACCCCCACAAACTCTCCAAGGACTGGAAAGAGCTCTTCTGGAAGATTGGGACAGAATACCTCAACTCGTGATTAATAGCCTTATTGACTCCATGTCCTAAATGTGCTTAACGTTGCTGGCCGTCCGTGGAAACCATACCCCCTACTGAAAATGATTTCCTTTGAAGAAAAAACTTTTTCTTATTCTTTTTTTCTCATATGCACAAATTGTGTTTTTTTTCCTTTTCTACACATATGCGCAATAAAATGCCCTTTTTTTCTGCCAAACATGTGTAATTTATTCTCATATAACCTACTACGTCTGTCGACCATGCATCAATCAGCTAAAAAGTTTCCCAGCCACAAGATCCACCTAAAACCGCAATATCCTTTAAATATTTTGAGCAGTATATATATATATATTAGTTCAATTCACTATAAAAGCGTGTTTTTTTAGTTTGTTTTTAAACTATAACTTGTTTTATAATTATTTTTACTATACACGATAAAAATTACAATTCCAGTGAATAATATAATTAAAAGAAAATATACTTACCTATTCTCAAGGACTTTTTAATTTTTATTTGATGATTTGAGAAAAAATCCAATAAAACTAAAGAAAATGTTCCAAATGTGCGTGTCCTTAATAAAGGACATAAATCACAGACACTTTACGCTAATACAGAAACGTTATTTTCGAGTAAAACTGTCATATTTTGTTCACGTTTTGCTGTCGTTTGATGATCTACAAATAAGCATTTTGAACTTTTTCTTCCTTGCGTCTTTTTGACAAGGCGAAGTGATACATTTATGGCTTCATAGTTTTCTTGATAGAGTTCTTTAGGCAGCATTTGAACATTTCAATTCAACTCAAACGCTTTCATGTCTATCGCTTTTCTCATATTTACTTTCGCTATCACGATTAATATGCATTATTTCATCAGGTTCTTCAATTGCTTGATCAGTTTCATCCT
Source organism: Trichonephila clavipes (assembly GCA_019973935.1). Taxonomy (NCBI): domain Eukaryota; kingdom Metazoa; phylum Arthropoda; class Arachnida; order Araneae; family Nephilidae; genus Trichonephila; species Trichonephila clavipes. The sequence goes on from BMAU01005564.1 coordinate 19,413, forward strand.
CCTTCAATAAAGAGAACACAAATGCCCATTTTTTTATATTTTGCCAATTTACATTTATAAACCATAATAAGTCGTACAACACAGCAATCAAAACCACAAAGTTAATCATAGGAGAAAGTATAGCATATTCATAGAAAATACTTTTGAACGAAAGTGGTGGTGCAGGGAACTCGATCAAAACAAGTACATTGATTGTAAAAAACCGTTCGCCACTCTAAAAAAAAGAGGCATACATGTGACAAATTCATTTTGAGTTTCCATTAAGACTGTCTAATAGGCGGATACCGTCAAGGTCACTGTTAACGAATAAACAGTTTTACCAGAATTTTGAGTGATTCAGCGCCTCATGCGACCGCTCCCATGTAGAAAGTGAATTCGATACAAAAACATAGATGCCATTTTTAGAAAAATAGTGTAAAACTCATAAAATACATCTCATACAACTCATAAAATACATCTTGGCCAAATAATCCTTCAAAGTGCTCAAAATATGCTTATTCATATATCATAAAACTCATTTACATGGGGAAAAAAGCAACAGAAAAATATTATTTACAGCTTTCCTAAAAGAAAAGGAGACGGAGTTTAACATGCCAGTAAGTTTGAAGGTCAAAGAGATGGTAATCAAAAGTAATATTCTAAGGGTTAAAAGAAACGTAATAAAAAATCTCTCATCGTGGGATTACAGCAAAGCAAACAAAATATCTTTTTTTATTTGGTTTTAGGATCAAAGAGAGCTAATGAGCGTTTGAAAGTGGAAAACCAGATGATATATATATAAATTATATCAGTGTAAATGTGTATTTTTTACTTTGTCAGAAAGCATTTTGTTTTTACTTCATTCCAAAAAATAATTTTTAAGCCTTTTATATTTTCAATATGCTGGCGCCCCCCAGGGAGTTTGAGAAACACTGAGTCAAGGTGAAGAGAGTATTCCGCTATATAGCTGGCACAGTTGGATATGGAATAACATATCATGCTACAGAGACAAAAGGTGTGCTTCATTGTTATAGTGATTCAGCTTTTGGTGGATGTACCCAAACAAGTCGATCAACCTCGGGATATGTTATGATATATGCTGGAGGAGCTATCTCATGGTGCAGCCAAAGGCAAGCAATTGTTGCCACTTCAACAACTGAAGCTGAATTTATAGCAGCATCAGAGGCAGCCAAAGAAGTAATTTGGCTCTGCAGATTGATTCAGGGCATAGTGAACTTGAGGGAAATTCCCACACTTCAAGTGGACAACAGGGCAGCAGTAAAGTTGTCACACAACCCTGAATATCATCGAAGGACAAAGCACATTGAAATAAAACACTTCTTTGTGCGCGAGAAAGTCTTAGAGGGAAAATTAAATGTGAAACAAATGTCAACTGAGAAACAAGTCTCTGACATTCTGACAAAACCCTTGATGAAGTCCAGACTATTGACATTGTGTAATCAAATGGGACTGTTTTGACAAAATCCAGTTAACAAGGGAAAGTGTTAAAGATTATGACTTAATATCTAATGCTAACAGGATTTTGTTCTTATGCTAATAGATGGCGCCTGTATCTCTCATTTGTATTTGTGGTTTTCTCATGTATTTTTTACTCTAGCTCTTGTCACCAAGTGTGCAGGTTGTATCCTATTTATTTTTCGTTAATAATAAAACTTAAACACAGAAACATTACTATTATGTGGTATCCATTCTAGACTATCCCTATACATATCAGAATTTGCTGGAATATTATCATTTTCACTACACTTTCTTTGCACTCACTTTCACTCAATCTTATGTCTGCATCAAAATCTAAATGAGAACAAGACAGCTCACCAACATCCGATTCATTCTCAGAAACCTCTCGCAACAAATTAGCCTTTTCATTAGGGTATAGAACTCTTCTACGTGTCATCGTTTCGGGGTGCCTGCTTTGCACAATGTTCGAAAATTGAATGAATTTTTTTTATGAGCAAATAAGCAAGTACTATATAACGAAACATTTAGACGCAACGGTTTTAATATAAGTGACATTTCCGCTGTGAACCCAATAACACTGCACTTCAGGTCAAATAAATGTGCGATATTACTTTCAGAAGTTTTTTTTTTTTTTGCTAATGGTATCTTAGTGAACTATCTTTCACTGAACGACAGCAATTTATAAAAATAAATTGCATCGGTGTCGAAACGACACCTGCGGAGTGTAGATGTATTTAATTCTAGGTATATTTAGTCCTAAAATCTCTCCTAATTAGCCCTCACGCTGAGTAGCTTATGAAAGCAGGTCCGAAAATTGCGTACTGTCTTATTATGTATTTCAAATCAATATTTTTAATCTACATTTTGGAGTTAAAATATACAAAACCCTTTGTAAAAGAGATTTTATCTTAAAATATAGGATAAGATCATATAAATATGAACATAAAAACATAAACTGGAACAGTATGTTTTGCACAGCTAAATAGTCGGAAAAATGCATACCCGAGGAAATATCGGGTTTCTCAAAATTTGCTACATCTAAGTTGCCCGTGAAAATCACGAGATGCGCCGCGAGAGAGTTAACCTAGAAACACAAATTTTTTTCATTGCAATCCCTATGGAAAATGATTAAAAGTTACTAAGCATTTTAAAAATCCGTGCAAAATGCGGAAAGGAGAATAAACTAAACAGACTCCTGTGTCCAATCTACACCTACGGCCGTTCTAATGTGAAAGAAAATATTTCCAACTATATAAAAATACGTGCTTATATATATATATATATATATATATATATATATATATATATATATATATATATACTCATATCCATAAATTAAGGATAATTCAGAATCACATAGAAATTGAACTCTAAAATAAAAATTTCACCTGTAGAATTATCACACACATCTTGAAGAAGAATATGCAAATGACAGGAAACCACCAGATGGTGTAGATAATACGTCACAATGACGAGAGTGTAAGAGAGGGGTATATAAGGAATGGTGCAAAGAAATAAATTGTTTACAAGCGCTTTAAAAACCTTTCAGTGCAATAACCGTCTAGTTATGGCACAAAGGAAGCATTTGGATGATTTTTTTACGTGGTAGAATTATTGAACGACTTGAATA